>JAMQGT020008566.1:0-11829 GCA_024447675.2 Pterophyllum scalare
AATCTGTCATTTATATGTACCTGTTTCACGTTAAATTTTATTCTTAATTTAAGAACTAAAAGATACATTAGATCTTGCATCTTGTCATGCCTGGGGTCCTCTGACCCAGCGTTCTTAGATGCATTTAGCTTCTACTCGTGTTTAACCTGTGCTTTCCTGTCCTTGTGTCGTTAGTTTTATGCAGGTGAACAACATAAAACTAACCACACAAGGAGGAGGAAAGCACAGGTTAAACACAGGTCGAAGCTAAAATGCATCTAAGAACGCTGGGTCTAGAGGACCCAATACTGTGACAAGATGCAAGATCTAATGTATCTTTTAGTTCTTAAATTAAGAAGAATAAAATTTTAACACTGAAACCGGTACATATAAATTGACAGACTTTCTGAGAAGTTTTTAGGCAGCGAATAGAAAGTTAATTGCTTAATCGTTCTAGTCTCCCATTTTCATCAGCTGAAATCCAACAGATGAAAATGGGAGACAAACAATTAACAATTAACTTTCTATTCACTCCTAAAACTTCTCAAAATCTGTCATTTATATGTACCGGTTTCATGTTAAAATTTTATTCTTCTTAATTTAAGAACTAAAAGATACATTAGATCTTGCATCTTGTCACGGTCCTGGGTCCTCTGACCCAGCGTTCTTAGATGCATTTAGCTTCGACCTGTGTTTAACCTGTGCTTTCCTGTCCTTGTGTCGTTAGTTTTATGTTGTTCACCTGCATTTCCCAGATGTGTCTGTTTCCCTCATCAGCCCTTGTGTATTCCTGTGTTTTCCGCTGCTTGTTGTTGTGTCCTTGTTGTCGTCCTGGTCTCAGTGCTGTGTGTTTTTTTTCCTGTTTCCAAGTGTTTGCTGCTGGTCCTGCCAGTTCCACCTAAATAAAAGTTGAGTTTTTGAGTTATTCCGAGTCCAGGATCCTGCTTTGGGGTCCTCACCTGCCTGCCACATAGTGGTTCATGACACAGCTTATGGGACCTGCAGTGATTCTCTGCAATGAAAATATTTTCAAATTAGGATGAACAGAAAAACCAGCTACACACAAAGGATGAACACATATTATACACTACACAGGAATTCCTTACAGATTATTTTTTTCCCCTTTATCAATCTTCTAAAATTAAAACCATTCCAAAACCTTAATTATAACAGCTCGGCAACATAGGAAATGTGATAATATCATATGCATATGCAACGCTCCTGAGGTTGTGAAACACTTCCACACCTCTGATGATGACTCCAACACCTTCCAGGTCATCGGTTCTTCATGTTTATGTTTCACATCAAAACATCATCACCATCATCATCTCCTTCTTGGTTGTCTTCAGCATCCTCAAACACAGGACATAAAAACCTTTAGTCAAAACAGAAAAATAATTATTGCAGAGAAAAAATGCCCGGTGGCATTTAACACTCCAGAATTCACCATCCCTCCAGACAGCGTTTGGTGTAGCTTTTCTAGATCTGATATTACCTGCTGTTGGTATGTTTGCATCTTTTATCAATCATGCAAATAAAAAAAGGTTTTACAGCACTAAGCAGCGCTATGGCAGCAGACTTTGACCACACAAGTACACTCATCCAGACCTTTAGCAAAGGTACTAAATTGTTTTCCTGCACTTTGCTGCTTCTGTTTTCATTCACTTTTTTTTTTTTTTTTTACATGTTTCCATGATATAGTAAAGATCACAAGACTTTCATAAGTTTCAACAATTTCTACAGGCAAATAAATAAAAAAAAATTTTTTGGCAGTTGTGCCAAATCAAAATTTGACCCCAACTGTATTTGGGCATCTTTGTGTGTGTGCTGAAGGAAGCACAGCTGTGTTAACAGTTTATATATTTTTTATTGTTAAAAAAAACTTTGGATCCAAAACAAAAAGGAACTGAATTAGTAACAAGTATTGTGTGTATTTAAAGCCTGATTTGTGTTCTATGTACAATAATTGAGCCACCACATAGTTCTTTATATTGTGCTGGGCAAATAGGAAAAAGGTCTATAAGACATACAGAATATTAGTTTTTATAGTTCTAATAAGCTTGAAAGTCAGTATTTGGTATGAACACCACCGTTATTCTTCCACACAGCTTGAACTCTCTGAGGCAGCTTTCTTCAAATTTCTTTAAGCAGTCTTCAGGAACAGTTCTTCAGGCTTCTTTGAAGGACATTCAAAGTTCTTTGGATGTTTCTGTCTTTTGTTCTGTCCCACACTGCTCTGGGCCCTGGGAAGGCCAATCCATGACTCAGCTCCATTGTGTGTTTTTCCTATCCAAGTGTGTTTTCCCTGCTCTGGCAGTGTGTTTGGGATCATTGCTGAAAAATTAAGCTGTTGCCAATCAGACTTTTTTCAGATGGTATTGCATGGTGAAGATGGCTGTAGACACTCACTGTGCACCTCTCCTGACCTCCTCCACACATATCGATGAAGATTTGAACCAAAGATTTCGCATTTGGATTAATCACTCCAAGTGGCAGTGGCGCAGTGGGTAGGCACTCGCGTTGCAGCTGGAGAGTTGCTGGTTCAAGCCCCTTGGGCAAGACACTTAAACCACATTGCCTAACGGTAGTGCCGGTCTCTGGCTGCATGACCGCAGATGCTCGTCTCTGGATGAGTGATCTGGAACGATCATTTCGTTGTGTGCCTTGTGTGCACAATGAGTTGAATCTAACATAACTCCATCAGACCTGTTGCTACTGATTTTCAGTCCAGTTCTTGTGTAATTTCGTAAACCTCAGTCTTTCCTCCCTGTTTCCCTTCCTTAAGAATGCCTTCTTGACAGCCATGCTTCCACTGAGACCATTTCTGATGAAGCTTCAGTGAACAGCAGATGGATCAGCTGAAGGGTCAGATGCATCTCTCAGGTTCTGTCAGGTCTTTGCTGGATTTTTTTCCTATTTCTTAAGGACATGGCTCTCAGATACTGTTCATCTGCTGTAGATGGTTTTATAAGGCCTGCCATTTCTTTTGTTCTCCACTTGTTCAGTTTCCTCAAATGTTTTAAGGACACACTGCACACCATGCTGAGATGTGCCAAGTTTTCAGCTAATAATTCTTTGGGAATCATTTTGTTGATGAATGCTATTGAAAAGAATGCTATTTTCTTCTATGTTACTGTGTTATCTTTGGCATTTTTCATGGATTAAACTAAAGAAATGGAAACAAATGTGTTTTTGTGGTAGGTTGCTAGTAACAAACTGCCTACACAGACCATTTAAAATTAGTTATTTATTAAATTCCTGGATTGCAAATGAGTGAAAAAACAGCCAATGCTTTAAACATTTTTAAACATTGGAATACACATTCATTTGGAGAACATGTTCTAACCCCACAAGAAGCACCTGTAAAGTGTTTTTAATTACCAGTGCTCATTTGTTATATAGTAATTTTATATTATAAGGCAAGATACTGGACATTAATCAGTGTTTGTGGAAACCACACACAATCTAAACAACATATTTACAGTGTTTTCATCCATATTCAGCCCCAGAGGCAACAACGGCTGCAAACCAGCAGCTACACCGACCCTCACTCACTCTGCTAGTTTACTGTTAGCCATCAGCCTGCTGGTGTTTAAAATTATCTAACTCACCTTTCTTAACTCGCAGTTGTAGTTCATCACACACAGATTTACTGAGGCTGTCTGGCCACCACAAACAGACCACAGTCCTGAAAAGTTGCCTCTGAATGTGTCTGACCTGTAACTAAAATGCTGCTAAGCTCAGAACTGCATTGTAATAATGCTGCTTTCAGAAGAATTCACTGAACTCTGATTCATCGGCTTAACTGTAACTCTTTTCGCTCAGGTCATTATTTGGATGTTGATGTTTTTTTCCAGTAACGATTGCTTTAGAGTCCAGTTCAAGATCTTCCTCCCGCCACTTTCCCATCATGCACGTGTGCGCTCCTGAGCATGCACAATGTCTGGCCTACAGGAAGTCTTCTAGGACATTTTTAGTATGCCATATTAAATGTGCGATTCACTCAGCTTGGTTAAGTTGTCTCAAATTAACTGGCTTGTGTGGGCTTAACAAGTGCACATTTTAAGTTAAACCTGCTCGAGGAGACTAGGTTGAAAAAGATAACACAGATATATTAAGTAATTTTGAAATATGTATATTTAATTGATTGAACAACACTGCAAGGTCACTTTTTTGAGTGTAGGGGCTCATATGATTGTTGGAGTTTCTCTCCAATATTTTAGGGTCTTTACCTTACAACATAAAGCAACTGTTGAAGCAACTGTTGTGAATCAGTGCTATATAAATCAAAGTGAACTGATGTATTCACAAAGACACATTATTTAAAATCAGGATTCAAACTTTAAGGTCCAACATGATTGTTAACTAAGCAGCCAATGTGGCTACAGCGAGTTTCACTTAGCGTTAACGCTGCAGCTGACACAGCCAGTGCTGTCATTATCTGCATGGAGTTTCCCTGCTGTAACACCTGGAGGACCAAACTGCATTCACTGCGTTAGCATCAGCAAAACATTCAAATGTACTGCTGTAGCAGTCAGATACCACACAGCTCCCTTACCAGAGAGAAGCAGTTGCATGTACTCCAACATCTTGGACTGCAGCTAATGACTGTAGATTCTTGGTCTGTTCTTAGGATTCAGTGGGGTCACCTCAACTACAGCCTGCAGCAGATAGAGACTTGGTTTATCTACCATTATAATTATCCTCATCATATCATATATTTGCCACAAAGTACTTGTTAAATACAATGTGCGTGCATCCTATGACATGGTATATTTTGCTAGGAAAATGGGAAATAGGTGCAGCAATTTATAGAAACATGCAAACATACATTAATATGTATACAGTATATATACATACATTATATAAGGTGAAAACAGTTCTAACAAGCTTGAAAGTCAATGTTTGATATGACCACCTTTATTCTTCAACACAGCCTGAACTAAACAGCTTTCTCATCATTTCTTTAAGCAGTCTTCTCCAGGCTTCTTGAAGGACATTCAAAGCTCTTCTTTGGATATTGGCTGCCTTTTGTTCTGTTCTCTTGTCAAGATGATCCCACACTGCTTCAATATTGTTGACGTCCAGGCTCTGGGGAAGCCAATCCATGACTGATAGTGTTCCACTGTGTGTTTTTCTATCCAGGTATGCTTTCACTGCACCGACAGTGGTTTTTTTGATCATGCAGCCCCATACCATGACAGAGCCTCCACCATGTTTTACATATAGATGGTTGTAGACACTCACTGGTTTCTGACCTCCTCTGTACATAGTGATTTGAACCAGAAGTTTCAAATTCAGATTCATCACTCCGTCAGACCTGTTGCCACTGATTTTTTTCTGTCTAGTTCTTGTGTAATGTGGTATATCTCAGCCTTTTCTCCCCATTTCCCTTCCTTAAGAATGGCTTCTTGACAGCCACCCTTCCACTGATGAGGCTTCAGCAAATATCAGATGGATCAACTGAACGGACAGATGGATATCCGAGCTTCTGTCAGCTCTTTGCCGGATGCTTTTCCTATTATTTAAGGACATGACTTACAGATACTGTTCATTTGCTGCAGATGTATTTTATTTTTTAGGCCTGCCACTTCTTCTTTTACCTTCTTGTCACAAAAATATTGTATGCCTGTCAAACTGTGTTGTGTTGTCTTTGGCATTTTTTGTAGCTTCAACTAAAGAAATAGGAACAAATTGTGTTCAACAGGCTGCTAGTAACAAATTGCCAAAGATACAATTTAAAATTGGTTCTTTGCTCAATTATTTGTTATGTGTTGACACAATACTGGTTCATCCCTTGAGTTAGATACCTTTGTTATACTTATAACTCACAGGTCATCCCTCTGAAAACAATCAGGTACAAGAACAAACTTTGAAAGACCTTCTGAAAGCCCGGAGAACTATAGCTCAGGACCACTTTAAAAAAAATTTACATGAAAGTTTGGCTCAAAGCAAATTCTAAAGAAATGATGGGTGGCCCAAGGCTTTTGCATAGCACTGTAGGCATGCCTCCTTTAGCTTGCACGCACATGCAGCCTCCCCCACTACAAACACTACAAAATCACGGTTATCTAATATTTTATTCAATTTCAAAATGAGCTCAAGTTTTCACCAAAACAATACAATTTCTTTTTCACCATTTATTACATTGTCTTTAAACAGATTTGTCTGTGCTGCTTTTATTTACATTTTACATTGTGTCTTAACTTTTTTTGGAAACTGGATGAGAGCACTTCCCTTCCCTACACCCAGTTCACACGAACACACACAAACTCTTCCCCAGTGACAAAGTACGATGCTGCAATTTGATCCAGCAAACCTCTGAGCTGACTTTCTTTTTCACCTGTCTTCTTGTTTTCTTTCATTTACTGGGCTTCTCCCACTCCCCTGACAATCCAGAGCCATCCATTATGTTCGTCTGCGCTTTAATTTAGTGGGCAAATTTAATTTTCAAATGAATAGCGTGCTGTTTTAATGCAAGCCAGTGAAGATAAATGTGCTTTTGTGCTGTGCGTGTTTGATTGCTGACTTTGAAGAAGCAGGCTCTTTGTGTTTTGAATCTCAGAGACTGACCCAGCAGGCCAGAGCTGCTGAGAGATGTGGGCTATCATAGGTGTTACTGCTCACAACCATGAGTCAGAGACGACTTGTACTTCTACTTGAGGAACTTTAATGTGTTTTGTGCATCTCAGAGTCATGGTCGTGAGCAGTGCAATACTTGTCAGAATTGTCAGGGATGTTGCTGTTGTTTTTTTCTTGTTTGTTTGTTTTTAAACCGTTCCTGTCAAGCAGCCCAATGAATCAAAATGGCACGTTCAGGTCAGGGAGGCAGCCATCCAGTGCAACTCCCTGGTGCTGATTGTAAATGAGTAGAGGGTAGGTGCTGAGCTGAATTTTAAGGGCATGCACTGTACTGCATCTGCAGATATTTACTGTAGTTTACTGCCATTTATAGTGACTAGACAACAAACAATGAATGTGTTTCACCCACGTTCAATTTTTCAATAAAACCCAACTAAAAGCAGTTTGTATAGCCTTCAGTGAAATGCTATTTTCTCTGCACACTTAAGCTATTAATTTTCACTTTAAGATTGATTCTTTGATTAAAGGCAAGAGCGTTTTCCAAGTACTTCTCATTTGGTTCATTATATAGTTTAAAAGGCTGCTCCACCAAAAAAAAAAAAAGTTTTTAAATTGCGCAGTAAGATTTAAGATTCAGACAAGTTTGTCTTTGGATTTAAGGTTTAAGCTTTAAGCACTGATTGCACCTTTCTTGGCCGATTACTGATTTTTGCCAATTTTGTCGATCGGCGCATCTCTAATTTCATGCCATTATCACTAATTGAAGAGATGATGACTTGCCAACGATCAGAAGAGTAACATGTATGTGGGTACTGCTTAAGACAGGATTTTTATTCCCCTTGAGTTACCTGGGCTCGCTGCCAGAGTGCCAGAGAGATTAATTTATCTTGTTTGATGAACTGTAATTATTGATAGAGTGGAGAATGAAAATGTGAATTAAAAAAGATCTCCAAGGTGTAACTTTCTAGGAGTGTTCTAACAAAACTGGGTGAACGGAGACATGTGGGGGGGGGTCCCAGTGTGCTCTGATCATGTTAGAGTCGGCAGGATTGTGAAAAGGCATTAATTGAGGAGCATCAGGTTATCAGGCTGAAGGAAAAATCTTCACAGAAGTAATCAAACCTTGATAAATTAAAGGAACGTGCTAAGCCCTTGTGTCCAGCCGTGATAGAACTGACCCTCAGGCTTAGCTGATAGCTTTATCTTCAGGATAAAGCTATCAGAATAAAAAAAAAAACCCCAAAAAACAGACACATACAAAAAAATGAGAAAACCCAAATCCAGGCTTTAATAACATCAGCATATTATGCATTGTTGAAAGAGGGCAGAAATGCAGATGGTGCCAAAAATGGAACAAGTAACTCGAGTGGAATGAAAATGTAATCACTCAAACCCTCAAAAGGCTTTGGAGGGGATGCTTATGTAGCCCACATGCTGATCTTCTTGGTAAATTACGTTTGTCAGACTTTAAACATCTTAGTGGTTGATTTGATAGCTTGATTGACTTGATGAAAACAGTACAATCTTGGTTAATGGGAATCAGCAATATTTTTGGCAAAAACATGCTCTAGTGAAGAAAATATTCATCTAAATTGTCTGCGCTGTTGCTGATTGGTGCACACTCAAAATGCATCAGGTTGTTGACTTTTTGCAGTCGTCTTGATGGACATCCAAGTCGAAAGTAAATTGGAATTAAGAGTAACAAATGGAAAGTTTCTTGTGTCTGAGTTCTCCCTCTTTTTCTGTTTGTCAGTTTCTCTGCACTGTGGTACATGTCATACTGTAGGTAACTCTTTGGGTGCAACGGCACACATGTTTTTCCAGAGCTGTTTGCTACACATGGTGTGTAAATGTGATTGCGTTGGCATGCCCTCTGAACCAAACTGGTCAATTAAGTTGTGCGCCCTGAAGCTTCGACAAAATTGTTTTGGCAGTGCATCATTTGTTTGCCATAGGATGCTAGCAAGGCTAGCTTGTACACTGCAGGGTTTTCCTACAATTGTAAAACGTAAATGTTTTATAAACACTAAGATTAAATGACAAGGTTGGTTTATTACTCTGGACTAGATAATTCTGTGTCCAGATAATGTTCTTGAATGCAGAGTTTGAAAGTCTCATTTGGAAGCCCTTGGTGCTAGCCTAGGACTCTTTTGGAGTTAATCAGCTCTGTGTAGTGCTTGGTTAGCCCAGTTTGATCTGCAGGAGAACATGGAGGCTTCTGTAATGTGCTTTACTGTCAAAGAGCAAATTCATGACGAGCAGAGAGATGCATCAGTTTTTGTGATAATGAGCTGTGTCCTTACTGTGAACAAATAGAATGAAATGCAGTCATTTTTAACAGTGAAGTTGCATTCCTGGCTTAAATGTGCCTTAATTGGCATTTTTATTTGATTTATTTTATACTTAAGAGTAAAGACCCTGGAGTCTGTTCTCAGTGTATGTAAAATACTTACTCCTATGCCGTGACAAATTAAAAATATTTGAAATGAATGCGAATAAAAGTGTATTTTCTTCTGTACCTAACTGCGAGGTCCATACCAAACCATAGATTTTATGTATATACCTATGCTTCCTCTGATATAAAAATGTCACTTTTGTAATATAGTACCTGTCTTTTACCTGAAGCAGAGACATAAGAGGGAAAAAAGCACTCAAAGAATCCAGAATAGTAATCTGTGGGAGACTTCCATAACAGTAAAAGTGGTGGTTGTTCCACTTCTGTACTCAAAGAGCCCGTTAACAACCGAACCGGGAAACATATTAGCTAATCATGTTTTTGCACAGATGCATGTGTGTAGTGCAGGTTCACGACAGTTTCAACTGTGTCATGCTGGCATATTTATTGGTTATTGTAGAAAAGATGAAGGTAAGTCTACTTATGCACTGGTAGGACACACTAGAATAGGATTGAGATAGTATTGAAGCTGTAGTGTTGTGTAACTTTGCACATGCACAGTAGAAGTGTAACTTGGCGGGGAAAAAGCTTCTAAACCTTATTTCGGGCCAAAAACACCAAATATTTTACAATTTTTATAAAACATCATATTTAAATGTTAATATTCTGCATGTAGTTTTTAAGTCCTGGTTTGAGGAATTTATTAATATTGATACTGAGGAATATTCAGAATCCAGCTTGTATGCAGTGCTGTGAAAAAATATTTGCAACCTTCCTAATTATTATGATTTTTTTGCATATTTGGCACACTTTCAGATCATCAAACAAATTTTAATATTAGACAAAGTTAACCTGAGTAAATACAAATGCACTTTTGAAATGATCATTTTATTTACTGGGGGGGGGGGCTATTCGAACCTACCTGGCTGTATGTGAAAAAGTAATTGCCTCTTAAACCTAATAATTGGTTGTGCCAACCTTGGGAGAAAGAACTGGAAATGAGTCTTTCACATTGCTGTGTTTGCAGAATAGTTTCAATTCAGCCACACTGGAGGTTTTTGAGCATGAACAGCCTATTTAAGGTCATGCCAGAGACAAGAGTGGCCACCGCAAATCACGTGACTTCCGAGGCCACCGTTTGTTTTGTGGGTTAGGCTAAGTGTGTTTTACACTGAGTGTCCGAAGGTTTCCTGAATGTCTGCAAGAATGACCACCATAGGTGCTCAATTTTGCTGCACCATCAACTGCAGCAATAGCAGCAAGACTTCTATTGACCCCAGGATGGGTCAGAAGTACAGATTTCATCAATTTCAAATTGACAAAGAGGTTAGCATCAATGCTGTGAGTCACTGAGAAATTCTGAACAGTAATAAATTGAGTTCCATCTGATAATAAATGGGGAAAAAAATAAGGGTCAGTGAATCAGAAATCAGAATGGGTGTTTGCTGATTTTACTTCTAGTTTGTTAAAAATAAAGTGTGTACAGAAACGTTTTTAGACAAACAGTAGAAGAAAGAAAGATGGCCGCAGCAGCTATGGGGTGCAGAGAGTTCATTGTTCCTGGTAGAGAACAGAATTCATGTTTCCATCTATTACGGGAAGTTGTTCAGGTCCTGAAGCAGCAAGGCAACCTCAGACCATCACACTACCATCACCATGTTTGACTGATGGTATGATCTTTTTATGAAATGCAGCGTTAGGTTTACGCCAAATATAACTGGACTCAAACCTTCCAGGAAGCTCAGCTTTTGTCTTGTTAGTCCACATAATATCTTCCCAAAAGTTTTGGGGGTCATTAAGATATTTTTTAAAGAAAATGTAAGATGAGCCTTTGTGTTCTTTTTGGTCAGCAGTGGTTTTCACCTTGGAACTCTCCTATTGATGCCATTTTTGCTCAGTCTCTTTCTTATCGTTGAATCATGAACTCTGACCTTAACTGAGGCAAATGAGGCCTGCAGTTCTTTAGATATTGTTCTGGGTGGTTTTGTGACCTCCTGGATGAGTCATCGATGAGCTCTTGGAGCAATTTTGGTGGGTCGGCCACTCCAGGGAAAGCTCAATTCTGGGCCAAGTTTTCTCCATTTGTGGATAATGGCTCTCACTGTGGTTCACTGGAGTCCCAAAACCTTAGAAATTGTTTTGTAATCCTTTCCAGACTGTTAGATGCCAATGACTTTGTTTCTCAGCTGTTTCTTTAGATTGTGGCATGATGTGTTGCTTTTTGACATCTTTTAGCCTACTGCACTTTGTCAGACAGGTTCTATTTGAGGGATTTTTTTTTTTGATTCAACAGGTCTGGCAGTAACCTGAGCATGCTGAAAGCACTACCATCAGTGACCGAGCTGCACAGATGCACTTTTTCTTCACTAGATACCCCTTTGAAAAAAAAAAAAGAAAAGAAAAAAGACTTTAATTGGTAGCAGAATATAATGATCAAGGTTAAGAAGCCACATTGCACCAGGAGAAAAAAAAGAAAAAGGCGTTCTATAATCACCACACTCATTTGTCGTGACCTTTCCCAATTGCACAAATTCAATTATTCAGTCAATCCTTTCTTGTAGTTTTCCTCAAGTACACACTCGTAGCTGCACAGCTCAAAAACCTCAACCTGACAACACATCCATATCTGATTTTGCATCTTTAATATGTGAGAAAACCTCAGGATTTGCATATTGTTTTCTATTTTCCCTTTTGTGGCAGCACTAGCACCAGCATGTGTTTATATCAGCTTTACCCTCTCAGCATGCATGTGTGAACAGCTAAACATGGAGAAAGGAAAAGAAGGATACCAGGAAAAAAAAACCCCAAATAAACAAAAAAACTTAAAAAAAAAAAACTTTAAAAAAAAGCTAATCTTTCCATTAAATCTGCCA
>JAMQGT020008567.1:0-42224 GCA_024447675.2 Pterophyllum scalare
GTTATGTACGTGCTTCGTTCAGTTACGTATTGCTGACCATTTTATATAAACAGTCAGGTTAATGTTAAAACTAGCCAGTGCTCATCAAAATAAATCATGCATATCTTTAAAGATAAGAAATGCGGCTGTGTACAGACAGGCATATTGTGCATATTGTGAGTTGTAATTTTCTCAAGAACCACACCTCCAGGCTGAGTAAGACATCTGTCAATGAAGCCGAGTCCTTGAGTCTTGATTTATTGACACTTATTTGTGATACCAAACTGAACTGAAGGGGAAACACTGGTAACAGATTTTAGCTAAAATATGAGAACTTCTCATCCTAATGATGAAAGTTCGAAGTGGTTCGAATGAATGGCGATAGGTGAGGAACAGACAGGCATGCAGAGATTTCTCGAACGATTAGTAGAAAGTACCTCTGCATTTAGCTGCTAGCAGGTTTTCTCTTCCATGTTTTTAATTATTACCTTGTTGCATTTTTGGTGAAATAGAATGAAAAGCATTGGTAGGAGTATTATGTCTGCCATGTACACGTGTCTGTGTCGTACCAAAAACAGGAAGCAGCTCATAAAAGCATTCGCCCCATGGCACCACATGTAACTAATAATGGATTAGCACATGTTTGTATTCATGCAACGTCACTTCATCTACAGTGGAAGTTTCAGCTTTTTATTTTTTTTTTATAGTAGTGTCATATATTTTTAGTATGTTAGTATTAAATGAGATTGTGTGACACTTGTTGCCACTGTAGATGTTTGGAATTTAGATGTGATGTGTAAAAGGCTCGAAAAACATCGCGTTCCAAAAAATGAAGTCATCCAATAGTGACATACTATCAAAAATTAGCCTAATTTGGTATGGTCCGTGCAACAGCAAAAAGGCCTCACTTTGTTTATAACCAACGTTACAAGCATGGGCCAGAGCCTCAGATGACTGGCTGCAGATGAAACAAAACATTCCTGTGAGGTTAGAGTGACTGGAGATGGAGGCAGTCTGGAGAAAAGCATGGGGATTTTTCTTAAAAAAGTGATTTGTTTCGCTCATTGTGCTTATCTGAACTATAGCTGTCAGTTAAAGGTTATTAGTCCCGGTGTGCTTTTTACTAACTGAACCGCTGCTGAATTCTTCACGAGTGTGAGTGACAAGAACTGCACGAAGCCATTAGCTGTCTAATCTCACTTGAACTTTAAAGATGATTAGTATTCATCGCACCGCTTCTTGTTGTCATCCTGCTTCCCGACACAGCGCAGCAGAGGAAAGGCAGTGGGAGTGATTCCAAGGCGTGAATGGCCTTAACCTTGTATTGTTCCTGTCCTCTAGCTTCTTTCCACTCTCACTGATGTGCGAAGCATTTGCTGCGGTCAGGCGCTGCGTTCGCCTCTCCGTTCAGCGCACGCAATCAAACCTGCGCTACCGTGCAAACGATGAGAACATCTTTCCCGATTAAAAAATGTTTCCAAAGGCAGTGCCAAGCGTAACGTCTGTCCCAAGTGTCTGTGGGGCTTGTCTTTAGGTGGGTATGTGGCACACGCTCTGTGGGCCTGGAGTATTTTGCCTCCATGTGTGTCGCTCGGGTTGGTGTGTGCAGGCTTAGTTGTGCCAAGCCAGGGGTCTGTGGGGACGGTGACGAACTCAGACATGTTTAATCAGACCTACTGACACACGAGCACAGCAGGCTTAGCCCAGTTGGCCACCACCATCTTAACTCTACCTCACCGTTCTCCCCCCTCTAATACGACTCTTTAGACAATGACTTTTAGTACAGTACAGACCTTACCTCATATTATGATGTGGTCAGTTATGAAACGGAAGCTTTATAAATTGCAGTTAAAAGATTTCATGACTGGTGATTTGTTATAGTTATGAAGTGAAGCATATGAAAGGTTTAAAGAAAGCTGTATTTGTAGTTGCTGTGCAGAGAAAGTCAGATATTTAATGAGATCAAGTGCTTAAGATGTACACCTACACGCAGATCTTTGAAATTATTGTGCAAGATGCTAATTCTCTGGCTTTCACAGTGATGTGTTAATCAAAAGACCCGAGTGAGTAATTGTCCTCAAATAAGCGAACCATCTGTGATCTACTGTTGTTTCCTCTGCTTAATCTAAAATCTTCAAACCCTGCATCTTTGTTGTCTTCCTCTTTCTCCCCGTCTTCCTTTGCTCTGACTTTTTATGAGTGTAGTAGCGAGCTTCGGCTGTGGCCTAGTATCCCAATAAAACTGCCCTGCCTTTTCATCCTTTTCTTAAATTAACCAAAATGGCCTTCAAACCTGATTTAAGTCCCACAGTGTGAGCTGGTCTCCAAAAGACAAAGACACATCCCTCTTTTATTTTGAAGCAGTAATCTGATTACAGTTAACAAAACATCACTATCACTGTTGGTAATGTTTTAGTATATTAAAAAAACAATCTTATTATAATTTCTTGCTGCAGTGCATGTAACCATCAGTGCAGAAGTTTTCATTTGTCTTTCTGGCACCCATTTAAGGTTTGCTTTGTGGTTAATCCAGAACAGACAATTCACAGCCTCTGAATGTTTCTTGTCTGTCTTTTATACTCGTGTCTTTGCTATTATGCTCCAAGCAAGCAATTGTGTAGCACTTGTGGAAGGCAAGAGTCATAAAGAGCTATACAAAAAAAAAACAAACATTACAGGCCGTACAAAAGACTAGAATTCGAAGCATTGCAAAATGTAAAGAAAGGGCACTAAACCTTAAAATAAAAGTGAAATAATGAAAAGTGGTATTAAAACCAAAATAAAGTGGAATGAAAATAGAAAAAAGACCAAGTAAAATTTTTTTTAAAAAGATGGTAGTAAATAAAAAAACATACATGATTAGTTTACCCGCATGAATTTACAGTTTTAACACTGCTGCAGTTTTTCACACCAATGTCTGTGTGAGACTTCTGCAATGCTTTGGTTGGATATTTATTGATAGCTGACGCTTTATCATTATAATCTGCTATTAGAGCCAGTGTTGCCACCAATCTCACCAGCCTGGTCTGTCAGAAATGAAGAACAGAGAGGGGGGCAGCAAAGAGAGGGCAGGAGAAAGCTGGAGTATCCTGGGTGTATGACAGAGGATATGGATGGGGGGGATATGGAGATGTGAGGCTAGGATAGAGGGAAAGTCTAAGATTCGCTTTCCAAGAATAAACCTCTTCCCTGGAAGTGCCAGGTCGTGTCTAATGCTGTGTGGCACGGTCAGTGTGCATCTGTGTGTGCCTGTTCTTTTATTGCAAGTGTTGTCTTGTGCATTTGAGAGAAAATGAATCTGGTAGCAGCTGCACGGGCAGAGCGTTTAGATCGACTTGCGTAAGCATGTTTAGGTTTGGGTGTTTATGCTGCTAAATGTCACATGGCATGTTATCGCTTCCAGAGAGGAGTCTCCAGTGTTAGACTGATACTTCTAGATGTGGAGCATACACACATGTAAAAATAACAGGGGAGCTGGGCTCACCAGCCAGAATTCAGAGCCAAAGAGTGACTTTTAGTTGCACAGGGGTCTGACATTAATTCATGGGTCTTGCAGTGTTCCTGTCCAGGTGAGGTTTGTTTGTTATGACACAAGGGCAGCACCGCAACAGCAGCCATCTCGTGAGTCCCAATGATGTCACTTGGTTAGTGGGAAAGGACAGGTGCTGGTTGACCAAAGTAGCAGACACAACCCTGGCCCGAAATACTCAGGAATCCTCAGTGGTTTACGCCACTACATGCACACATACGTTCATAGCCTGTCAGCAGGGGCATAGCTGGGATATCTAAAGCAGGAGCATCAGCTGAATGTTTACATCGGTGGTGATGCTATTTGGTGTAACAACATAATTCTTCCTTTTCTGAGACTGTTAAGTTTTGAAGTAAAAACCAAAATTAGAAGTAAACACTTCATGTATAGTGCAGTGTCACTTACCCCACCACCACCACCGCCACCACACACACACACACAAGTGTCTGCAACCATTCTGTATATTTTTGTCATGGGTGGTGGTGTGTTTGTGGTGTGCATGGTTGACTGAAGAGTCCAGATCACTTCCCTAAATTGCTATAGTGTTGCAATAAAGCCATTGCTGCATCTAATGATGAAATACAGTGCACTTGCATGATCTTGCAGCTGTTCGTGCATTATTGTTATTTTGTAATATTCTTGTCTTTGCCCAACTGTGTTTAAATGATTGCCAGCTGATTTCTGATTTAACATTCAGCTGCTGTTATGAAGCCAGACTTTCTGGGTACTTTAAAACTTTCAAAGGTATCACAATGGGGAGGACTGTGCCACACAGCACTCAACAACTGACATTTTATTTGTGCAGAAAGGTCAGACATGGTCCAACTCTTTCTGGCCAGCATTGTTTTTCTTACAACTCTCTCCCCCTGCCTCTCCGTTATGTAACAAGAGCTTCCTGTTTTCAAATGACGGCGCAATCGGACCATTTTTTTTTTTTTTTAAATTCAGTCTCAAATCGGAGCTGGTCTTATTTAATTTGTTTTAAATTCTCCCATCTTCATAGCAGCTTTATTTTCTTGTGTTCTCACTGACTGCTTGATAGATGATTGCTACTTTTTCACACGTCTGCGTTTAGGAACAGGAAGTGTGTCTACACACACCCACCTTGTACCGCCTCCTTTGTAACTTCAAAAAAAAAAAAAAAGAAAGAAAGATGCATGCAAGAAGGAGGAAATTGGAGAATGAACCGGTTGCCACAGAGTGCAGGTCCTCTTCGTGTCAGTCATATATGTTTCTTTTTGTGCTTATTTACCTAAATATTGTGGCTCTGAGGCTTTACAGGCACAGCTCTTCATCGCTGCCGTTTCTTAATCTAACCGGCCGTCGCTGACTATCTTCTCTTCTTTCTCCTCTTCACCTCCTGTGTCTCCATGCAGTCCTTCAGCTCAAGCTTCAGCAGAGACGCACACGAGAGGAGCTGGTCAGCCAAGGGATCATGCCACGTAAGTCTGCTCACTGTGTTGTTTTGTTTTGTTTTTTTTAAACCTCATGCACCGTATACTGCAAACTGCAATACTACACTGCAAACGGTATGTTATCAGAAACAAGTAGATAAATGTGGTTTCAGAAGCTCAACTGAACTAATTTTACCTAAAGACAGTTTTTATTTATTGTGTGGAACAATTCAGTGTTATATAGTTTGTAGAAACCCCAATAGCAGAAAATAAGAGCTGTACCAAGGGGCTGAGGTCAAACCGTTAACCCTATCCTGTTTCAGGATTAGTTGGCAAATCATACCCTGTCACACACTAACGAGGCTGGTGCGTGATACCAGGTGCTACATGATACTTGCCTATATGTGGATGGTCATTTAATTGACATGCTGAGCGGGCCGTACATTGTCACATATTTGGTTATCAACAAACAGCACTGTTGGTAAACCTTTAGTGTCTTTCAGTCTGTGTTGTACTTTCCGTTGTAACACAGGTGGTATTGTGAAGGCCCGGACTGTTTCGTGTTTTTGCCAAAAATGTCAGCCCGTATCGTCATTATCAGTATGAGTATGTGTTCTGCATGCGTCAAATTTAGCTGTGTCTTTGCACTACTTTGTGTTATCAAGTAGGGCAGCTTCCTCTTTATGCCTGTCCACTTCCTGTTTCAGGGTTCCTCACATCACAAGAGGCAGAATTATAGTTTTAAAAACTTTCCTCTGTTTCTGTGAAGAACAAACGTATTGGCAGGTTTTTTTTTCTTTCCCCAAGAAGACTTTTAGTTTCAATTAAAAGTATGCAAGCAAGGATTCAGATGCCTCATACTGTAGTTACGGTGGCCTCCATTCATTGATGGTGTGATTGTGACTGAGTAGAAAAAGATCTCCAAATGGAGACCTGAGAACTTACATAATGGGCCCATTCAGACATAGAAACATAGAGTAGATGCACAGACTATACTAGTTGTATGTCACAATGGGTGACAAGGAGTAGGCATGAATGGATGGCAACATGTGGTGTGCCTGTTGTCATGTTTTTGTTTGTTTGTTTTTTTTAAAGCCACTCCCATTGAAAAGTTGCTGTTGGCTAAAGCTGTTAGTAAGCCCCCAGTTTACCAGGCTCACTTTGTAAAACAGGTTATCATATATAAGAAAAACCTGAAGTGAAGGCTAAGGGTTTCTTTTGGTAGGCAGCATGGAGTCTTGCAGTGAACCATTTGCTAGTTAGAGTAAATCTCTCTGCATCCTCTTTTCTGCAGCAGGCGTCAGGCCAGACTGCTGTTGCTTTAGGATCAGCATGTTCTGGTGGAGTGTTTCACTTTCCAGTTTCTCCTCTGTGGCGATTCCAACAAAAAAAAAAAAGCATAACTGTGAGAAAGAAAAGGCATGGGTTTAAATGAGATTCTTTAGATTGTTCCCGAGGTGATGACTTTGTTGACTACAGAAAGCCCTCTTTTAACTATCGCCCTGAGATGCAAAAAGAGGGCGAAGGATGTTCAGGCGTCAGGGCCACTGTCGAGTCATAGGTCGGTAAAGATCATATGAAACGCTCTCTTCACTAACATTATCTTCTATTGATTTTCATGTTAACTGGATCTTGATGACAAGAACAAATTTGGCTAAATAATTCCACATAGCTGTTGTACAACTGAACACCAAAGAAATAATAGAATGGACTGGTTCTCTACGTGAGCACACAATGCACTTTGTGTGGCAGGTTGTCTCATTTACATGTAAGTGCTTTCTATCCAACATTCACGCACACAATCACACTCTGATAAACGCATCAGGAGCAACTCGGGGTTCAGTGTCTTGCCCAAGGCATGCAGACTGGAGCAGCCAGGGATTGAACCACCAACCTTCCAAGTAGTAGACCGGCTCTACCTCCTGAGCCACAGCCACCCCATCACCAGTTAGTGTTCATTTGGTTTATGAAACACAAAATAATCTGAAAATTCAAATCACTGTTTTTTTTTTTCTTTTTCTGTCAGTTGTCCAATTATTGCACTGAAGTGTTCTTTGTATCATGTTTGTAAAGGAGACATTTAGGGCTGGGAACTGATGTAGGGTCAGTTCCTGCTGTGGTATCAAATCCTCACACTGGTTTTGCAGCTGTAGGTGGTGTGAATGATTAACTTTCTGTTCTCAAACCCTGCCAGTTAAAAATGGCAACAAATCTGTCATTTTTGATCTTTCGTGTATTTTGTGTATGTGCTATACAAATAAATGGGCAATGTGTGAAAAGACCACCAGGTATTTTTTTATAGTCAAGCTTGAGGTAATACTGTCAGGGTGGTGGAGGTGGCCCAGAGGTGAAAGTTCTGAACAGCATTAGGTCCTGTAATAATAGGCTTGAAAATGCCCTTTTTGAGCTGAAAGTTTTCACTTCCTCTTGGCATTTTCAAATAACTTTTTAGTGTTTTCTTCTCCATGAAGTTTCAGTTTGAAAGTGCATTAGGGGCAGCATCTTGAAAGAAGAACTGTTGATTCAATAGCTAATTTTGGGAGTTCAATTTCCTGCATGTTCTCTTTGCTGCCCAGTCTACCTCTGTTGTGTTTTTTTTTTATGTTTGAGTATAACCAGATATACAGTACATATGTATTTATTAATTGCACACATAGCTATTTAGCACCTCGTGTTTTAGCTCCCTTGTCTTTCCTTTCAAGCCATCTTTCTTCTGATTGTCTGCCCCTTGCAAACAGAAGGTTTAAACTGCAGGTGGGTGGGGCTGCTGCTACAGAGCGCCGTGCACCCGTGGCAACCATATTACAATTATCCTCTCTTACTGACATTACTCCACAGTGACATCCACTGTTGTGGAGGGCCGCACATAATAAATCCACTTTAACAAACGCATAAACAAACCAAGCAATGACATAAGGTCTCAAAGGCCAACAGAAAATAAAGATATTTAAATAAATATACTTACAAACATAATAGTTATTGTCCATTCTTTCATTCATTTGGTGAACAAGGTCACTGCCTGACAGCTGTTTTCCAATAAAAGGCCAGCATGAGTCTAATAAGATTAAAATAATAATACCAGCCCAACCTTCTCCCCCATGTGCAGTAAATATTGTTTTAATTTAGCACAAAATTGAAAGAGTTAATCAGTGTTTGAGCGCTTTATGGGATCTGTTTGCCCTTGTGGTGTTTTCATTGTGATCTATATCGTTGATTGGTCATATTACAACTGGTATTCTTTGAACGTCAGGGGTTGTGACACGAGGAATGCTTCCGACCCCCACCCAGTCATCTGTGGTGCACATACAGTTGACGCCCTGCTGTAGCCTGAATGTCCTCTCTCAGACACCCTTGGCAGGGATTTTAACAGCTCTTGACCAATCAGATGATTGCTTTCTTACAACATTTTAACTGCCGCCGTCCTCCGAATATCCTTCCCCAAATACAGAGTGGGCATCTTCGTTTGCCCGTGTGGCTTTTCTAGACCCTCGTCTTTCCGTTTGTGATTAAAAAAAATAAGTTTTGATATTAAAAGCTTCAAGTCTGAAAAGGTCTTTTAGGCTCAGTACTGTGACAGGAGATGGACTGTAAAACTTTTAGTTACTGCTTCTGGATTTTTCCTCACACTGAATAATTATAAGTGTAAGATAAAATGCAATATATATGACGCTTTGGACTTCTTTTTCATGTCGACCACCTCTTTCTCCTAGAAGGTAATACCTTTTTTTTTTTCTTTTTACACAGTTCTAGCAAAGCTAAAATTGTTTTAATGCATCTTCATTTTTTCCCTCTTACAAACACACCACATTCACCCCCATCCCGTACACTAGGTAATTTACACACAGTCATGGCTGAGCAATGAAGTGATGAATGTCGCCTTTCCTTGGGTGTGCAGCCGTCTATTCATCAGTCTTTCTTCTGCCTTCTTGCTCCTTTTTAAAGATCCACTCCAGACTCTGTTCATCAAGAATTGATGTCCCTCAGCCACAGTCCATCTGCCAGACTTATTGCAGATAGTTGACCTCTGAAATGCTGTAACTTTAGCCCTTTTTTTCACATTTAGTTTGCTTTATAAAAATTTCAGAATGCACCACAATTGTCAGCCCATTACTGAGTAAAAATAACCATAAAAGTATCATGAAGCTGGGTTGTTGTACTGATTTAGAAAAGGCACATTCAGTACACTGTTATACTTCAAAGTCTAAATGTTTCTGTGTGGTGAAGATTGGAAATTCACCTAAATCTTTATTAGGGCCTCTCTCCATTTTTAACCTCGTGCAAAAAAAAAATTTTAAAAAAAAATAGCAAAGCAAAAACCTCCAAGTTCAGTTCAAGCTATGAGAAACAATAACCCTGGAATACGTGGAAAACCTGTTGAATAATGAGCAGTGTGTTCTCATTTAGGTCAATGAAACTGCTGAGTGAATGTTTGGTAAAGTTTATGTTCATGGTTTTAGTCAAGTTGTTCCACTAAATCAATGTTATCTAAATTAACTCTACCGCTGACCACATCCCGACACTTCCTGCACCTGCCTCAGGGTACGAGCTGCAGCGACAATAAACATAACACGCCTGATGTGGAAAGCATCGTAAAAGGCTGAGGAAATGTTTGCAGTAACGGTTTTTCTTAGTGATAACTGAGGTGGCTGCGCGCACACTCACACACAGCAGAGGCTGGTCTGCCTACTAAGCTGTCATCAGAGTGTGTGGTTTAGAATAGCACTCCTGACCTTCTCTGCCAGCAGCCACTTCTGCTTTGAGTCTGTCTTTCACTGTAGCTGTAGTGATTCTCACATTTTCGCCTGCCGAAAGGAGCATCACGACTCCCTTCAGTCTGTCTAAACTGCATTAATCTTGCCCCCCTCCCCCATGCAGCACTGAAGAGCCCAGCAGCCTTTCACGAACAGCGGAGGAGTCTGGAGCGAGCAAGGGTGAGTGTCACAAGAACAATGAGTTTGCAGCATTCTCAGTGGATTTTCTTTAGAGAGGCAAAAAAAAACCAACCCAAAAGCAACAATATTTGTGCAAACACCTAACCTAACCGAAACTTTGAGTGCTTATGGATAGTGAGGTGGCATTCTAGTGTGCAGCCACGCATACCGATTGAGTTGTAAGTGGGTTATTGTACAACTAATTTCTGATTTGTATAGTTTTGTGCAAAGTTGTCATGAGCTGCGTAAATATGAGCTGCAAAGCAGTCAGATCAGGGTGACATGGAAACTAAAGCAATTAAAACAGTCAGGATAGTGTTTTAAGGTGTTGCAGCTATCGGGAGTTCATATTTACCGCTTGTGATTTTGTGTCTCGTTTCCTTCCCAGACTGAGGACTACCTTAAAAGGAAGATCCGGTGTCGTCCTGAGCGCTCCGAGCTGGTCAGGATGCACATTCTGGAGGGTGAGTTTTAATCGACAAGTGCGAGTGTTGTCAAAAAGTCATGTTTTAAATTATCCAGACCTTCTTGAAAAGGAAGCATATGGTAAACAAATATGGAACCAAACCTTTGTGAGGGGATTACTGTATAGTTCCTCCTCCATATTTCTGCATGCACCTTAAAGTTAATTTGCCTGATTCGCCCACTGTAAGTGCAGACTTTCATAAAATGTGCTTTTGCATGTTTTCTTTATGAGCTAATGTGCCTATTTTCACAGTTTCACGTGCAATTTAATGTTATATATGCTTTTGTGGTTTAAAGTGTCATATTTCTTGCAATTTTCAAGCAGCTGGTTTGCCTGTTGGTTTCGTTTTTAAAGTTTTTAAAGTAAAATCTCATTTATGCTGCAGATCAAAATGAATCACTTGATAACTAAATGTACATTTATGCACGATGTCCTGCTGTGTCCTCCGCAGAGACGTCAGCAGAGCCGTCGCTGCAGGCTAAGCAGCTGCAGCTGAAGAGAGCGCGACTAGCCGACGACCTCAATGACAAAATCTCTCACAGACCGGGTCCCATTGAGCTGGTCCACAAGAACATCCTGTCTGTTACCTGCCATCTGCAGCACTCACTGCTGGGTAATAGCACGCACCTCATCAGCATTGACTTGCGCATGTCTCAGTGCAGGAACACACTCGGTAACAGAAAATGCCTTCATTTAAGGTCTGTGAGCGCTAACATATCATGGAGGAAGCGATTTCCAATCCTGTTTTTACGTTTGCAGTATTTTGTGATTTAACTGCAAGCAGTGGTCAAGTGAGTTGATGCAACTCAAAAGTTCAGTTGGCAGCACCTTCCCCGCTGGCCTCGCTCTTGCTCTCTCGTGTAATCTCAAGTTGGGAAGGTTTTTATTGCACCTACGCCAACACGACAAGCTGTCGTCAACTCCATCAAAGTTATCTTCCTTTCACCTTGTGTCTTGCGTGCCTGCGCTTCCCGTGTGTAAGAAGATGCACTCACAGTTAAACTCAGCAGGAAAAGGAAAAGCTGGTGTGACCTTGAATGACAGTAACGCACTCTAATGACTCACACCGAGCTGAAATGAAAATAAGAGGTGAATAGTGTAATGCAATTTTTTTTTTTTTAATCATTTTACTCATATAGATCTCTCGCTCTCTCTCATTTAACTATTTAATAATGCACTTGTTTATTACAAGAAAATCAAATGTTTAGGTCAGGTTAAAAGAATGATTCCCAGTCTCCTTTTCATAGTGAGCAATGCATTTTAATTAGTCACTGGTGTACCATTGGTACTCAGTATTGGCAGATAATAACACACAAGGTTGCTGCGCCCCTAAGCACATGATTTTGCCAATTAAATGACTAAAAAGAGAGATCTTGCTATAATGATCAGTGTATACATATGCATATATGCCTGGATTAACCCTATCTTCTCCTTATTGGGAACAAAACTTTGCACAAAAGATTTATTATAAATCCCAATTCTTTTTTATTTTCGTGTCATGTTCATTTCATAATCCCCCTGTGAATGCGATGTTACATTCTCTGTTTGCGTTTGTTTCACGTGTCGCTTTCAACGTATGTCCCCCGTACGCAACTCATCGCTCACCAAAGTTTTCGTCCGGGATGAAATTTTCTTCGAGTCACCACTAAACGGGGAATGAAGAATTTGAAATGGCACTGCAGGCTAGTATATACAAGAAAATTGTGCAATCTTGTGTATTTGTGAGACTTAAGCAAGTGTTGTGGTTCAGAAATGCACACACACACACTAACACAACATTCAACACTCGCAAGCACACCTGCAAGATCCAGCAAGACTTACGAATACAGAAAGCTGGACAGGTTAAGGTGCACTCAGGCTGAACATCAAGAATGCGGTGAATGCAATTTACAACACGTTCACCTCTACTATTTGTGTTGTCATCGTTCCAGTGGCTTGGTGTGTAGTTGCACTGCCTCAACAATTTGATTTCCATTCAGTCTGAACAGTTGAGCAGTTACAACATTCAGGTGTGTGCGCTGTGTGTAAACACAAAACAAGCAATTCTGTAACCAAAATGACCTGGGAGCTTTGTTTGGACACGGCCCTGTTTTGAAACATGTGAGTCAGTGTTGTAACTTCTCTAAAATTGCTCAGCGCTGATTGCTAAAGTGCAATGACTAAGTTTAAAGAAATTTTATTTGACTGTTAAAAATTGTGTGGGAAGCCAGGAATTAAGCTGCTGTGGCCTCTGATCCCAGCAGCTCTGGAAATTCCAAACAATGCCGACCATTTTCGCACTCTGAAAATGTGTCGTTTTATTGAACGTGTATACACTTCTGCTCCGTCACAGATTCTCCAAAGGGAAACGGGGGAGAGAGCTCGTCTTTGGATGAAGACAGCAGTGATGCTCTGTCACCTGACCAGCTAACCAGTCAGGACTCTCCGCTGAGTGCTGTCCCTCAGGTTTCCCCCTCAGACGTGCTCACCCAGAACGGGGACATTTCTCCCACACAGGTATCATTGGGGCTGTAATTTTAATCAAAACAGAACAGGAAGAACTGGACAGAGCGATTAGTGGAACAAAAACAAGTGTTTGTCATCAGGATCACACATATTTAACCACAATAATATCATCTCATCAGTTTCTCACACAGCCTCCTCCTGCACCTCCGCCACCACCTCCGCCACCACCTCCCCTGGTCAATGGATTAGATTCCTCCCCTCTCCCCAGAATTTCAAACGGGACAACGATGACCTCGGCATCCTCCCGCCATTCTGCTGGACAGGTCAAGGTGCGCTGCTCTTTCTTTCAGACAGTTCTGAGTTGAACTTCCTGCTGATTTTATGACTTAAAAATAATTCTAACCTTAATCTCTATTTATGGGAACTCTATAACTGGCTAACACCCCCCTCATCTCTTCATTTCCTTCCTCGTCCCCCACCACAATTTCTCATGGTTTTCTGTCTACAGTCCCAGGCCAAGGCGAGTTCAGACCGCCCTCCACAGAGACCTAAGAAAGCAAAGGACAGCAAGCCCAAGGTCAGGAAGGTCTTTGTATCGTTTTCATTTTAACTTACACTGACAATTTACAGCCCCGACAGAGTACCTGAACAGAGCATAAGTTATGAACAGTCATACGTCTCATATCTAGTCCATCAAGCTGCTCTGAAAGCTGAGTGACGAATGCTGAAGTTACTCTTTAGATTTGAAAGAACCCGTTAAAGAGCTTCTTTGCGGTTTTTGCATCTGCTTCTTTTAAATCACACAGCCAGCACTTCTCTTTAACCTCACTGCTTTTTTTCTGACATTTTACAATCGTACTAAGGAGAAATGCTTATAAAAGAGGAAGAGATGCCATTTTCTGCAACCACAGTGCCCTCAGCGCTTGAGAATATATAGACTTGCTTTTCTTAACTGGAAAATTTTACTGAAGTTGTTTTATTAGCATGCATCATTTGACTTGTACGTACAGAATGCACACTTCACACTTGTCTGTCTCATAAACCTTTCCGTCCTCTGCGTGAAGGTGAAGAAGCTGAAGTACCATCAGTACATCCCTCCCGACCAGAAGGCGGACAAGGAGCGTCCGCCTCAGATGGATTCGTCTTACGCGAAGCTGCTCCAGCAGCAGCAGCTCTTCCTGCAGCTGCAGATTCTCAGCCAGCAACAGCAGCACTACAACTACCACACCATCCTGCCCGCCCCTCCCAAGTGAGTGTCGAGCACACCAGGCTTTGCGTATGTGTGTATGGTTTGGAAGCGAGGTTGACTAATTGCTGTGGGTTTTTGGTGAGAGTCAACAAGTTTGACACCCTTATTTTTCCTTTCTCATATTAAGCCAGTAGTTGCAGTTTAGCTTTACAGTTTTCAGTGATGAAAATGGGGGTTTTTTTGTTGAACAGTTGTGTGTTTGATATACAGGTTTGATCATAATTTCCCCTTTGGTCTGCCAGAGAAGAAGAGTAATCTTTATTACAACTTCGTTATTTGTCTTCCTTCAGGCCGCAAACGGAGCAGCCTCCCACAACCAACTCTGGCCCTTCCCCCTCTCGTACCGTTCACACGACTACCACCACAGCTTCCTCAAGTCAAACAGGGACAGCCCGTCACAGCCAAGCTGCAGTGGGAGGAGCCAAACCAGCCACTTTGCCAGCCAACCTGGATGAGTTCAAAGTAAGTAACCCGGGACCAGAAATTGAGCTCATTGAGCCTTTCATGTCCTGGAAAACTATTAAAAATGAACATTACTATACACAGTGTTGTTGTTCATTGAAGCAGTGCCAACTTTTGTTAAGTAATTTAAATCAAAGATGTAATTTTGTGCCCAAAAGACGTGCACAGATTACTTTTTTCAAGTCTGCTTAAAATTCATCCGGAGGGTGAATCTTTTTTATCATTATGTCAGCACTCACACGCCCTTTAAAGGTCCAGACATATAAAGTTCCTCTGAATTGAGCGTTTTAAATTGGTCTATTCTCACTTTGACTCGGTGCATGTTATATGAATACCACTTTTGTTTCTGTCCTCGAGGTTGCTGAGCTGAAACAAGAATTGAAATTGCGGGGTTTGACCGTATCAGGCACCAAGAATGATCTGATTGAGAGGCTCCGTAACTACCAAGAACAAACTGGAGGAACTGCAACGGTTTTGAAAAATGGCATTTCACAGCAGGGCACAACCTCAGCTGCTAGCACCACCACATCTTCTCCCACCAGAACTTCTGCCCCTGACCACCAATCGCCAGAGGGTGGGTTTAAGTTATCTCTGTCCTCAATGGCTCCGACGGTTCCAGGACGGGTGATGCGGTTTGGCAGCACCAGCTCGAGCCCTCCGGTGTCGCCGACTCCGTCAGAGAGGTCGTTAGCTGGAATGAGTCCAGATGAGACAAGCTGTAATGGAGACATGTTTGGAGAGATGGTGAGATTTATGCTCGGTTTGTTATTGTTAGAACAAACTTTTTGCCATTTTTGTCTCTTCCCAGACATTTTCTTAACATCCTCCTTCTTTGTGTGTGTGTGTGTGTGTTTGTGTATGTGTCCTTCAGGTGAGCTCTCCGCTGACCCAGCTCACCTTGCACCCCTCTCCTCAGCACCCACCAAACATCTCACCACGCGTAGTCAAAGATGAGATCCAGAGCTCATGCAGCCTGTCCAAGTCCTCACCGGCATCTGTCCAGCCTCCTGAGTCTGGATTAGCTATGGACACGTCATCTATGGACAAAGACCAGATGCTCCAGGAGAAGGACAAACAGATTGAGGAGCTCACCAGGATGCTGAGGCAGAAGCAGAGGCTGGTGGAGACCCTCAGGTCTCAGCTGGAGCAGGGCAAGATGGCAGGTGGGATAGTGGTCAAGAAGGAAGGAAGTGAGAAGAGCAGAACATGCCAAGAGGTTAAACTCCAAACTCTAATAAAAGCCTCAGCCATTCAGCCCCCTATGCTCCCTAATGGCATTGTGTTGAAGGTGAAGAAGGAGGTGGAGCCTGAGGAAGGAATGGAGGGAGTAACAGAGGAGGCACCGTCAAAGAAGCAGGCTCTGCCGATGCAGTGCTCACAGGAGACTCTGCTCAGGCTGCAGCAAATACAGCGACTGCAGGTCCAGCAATCCGATCAACCGAAACAGCAACCACAACCGAAACAGCAACAGAGTCAGGCGCAACTGCCGAAGGTTGCAGAACCCAAACTGAATCCTCAAAAACAGCAACACCAAAAGAAAGAAGCTCAGATCTTGCTCCATCGGCAGCAGCAGCAGCAGCTGCAGCGGCTTATCATACAGCAGACCCAGCAGAAACAGATCCAGGACCGGCAGAAACTGGCCCAGCAGAAACTCGTACAACAGAAGCAAGTACAGCAAAACCAACTCAAGCAAACCCAAGGGCAGCACCAAGGTCAGCAGAAGAACCAGGTTCAGCTAAAGCAGGTTCAGGTGCAGATCCAAAACCAGACGGTGACAAGTCAGAAATCTGCACTAAGCCAATCTCAGCAGAGGAAGCAGCAAAAAGCTCAGCAGAGGCAGCAGCATAAACAGCAGACGGCAGCAGCCACGACACAACAGGTAATAACAGGAAGTTAGGATGAAAGTAAGAACTGCAGAGACTGGAAACACGAATGCTGCAGTGTTTCCTGCGGTATATTAAAATGTTAACATAACGTTTTTCTGTTTCCAGGTTACTCCAGTCATCATCAACCAACAGAACGGCACACCAGTCCACACTCAGGCCATTTCATTAGACCTCCTTAAGGCCAATGGCGCACCTACACTGATCACAGACACCAACGGGAACCACTACCTTATCGCTCTGACTAGTCAAACTACAGATGGACAGAATGGAGTGTCCTCATTGGTCAAAACCAATGGACGCATCACACTGCAGGTACAGGGGACATGGTATTTTGATGATGATGATAATGCTCAGTGTTTCCCTCCAAATAAGACTATTTGTACAACAATCTATATATATATATATATATATATATATATATATATATATATATATATATATATATTTACACCTTCAGTCAGTTCCTCCATCTCCCCCATCTTGAGTGCAGTGACTGACGATAGCCTTGCTCGTCTCTGCAGCCTTTGGCGGCGACGCACGTTCTCCACCTGATGTGGGTCCTGGCTAAAGTTGCTGTCTAGCTTGCCTAAGATTTCCAGAGCAGAACAAGAGCTACTGTCACCAGCTTCATGATAATTCAGCTTTGTCCAAACTTTGAGTGACTTGCTCATCACTCATTGCTTTGAAGCTGACAGTTGGTCACTAGTGGACATTTCCGGCTCTGGTTGCCTGGGTATATTTATTACCACGTCATATGCCAGTCTGCGGTATCCTGCTCAATTATTGGTAGTCGCTTCAGTTGCTCACCTCGAAGGTGAGAAGTTTATCTCGTTTTGCCAGCGTTTTGGGTTTTTTTTGCCCATAGTTGCTTGAACTCACAGAATGTCATTGACTTACTAAAGTATCCGGTCACCACATCACTGCGAATCACTTCCAGTGTGAACGCAGCTTAATAGTGAGAGCGAGAGACTCTCTGGAGTCTAGCTGAAGCGTGGCCAAATAAGAATGAAGGAATTGTCCGTGAATGGAAAAAAAAATTACAAATTAACAAAATAATAAAATGCAAAAATAAACTTCGGTGGGCTCCTGAGTCCTGCGTGCACTGCTTATGTGTGGGAAACACTGATTAATATTATGTAGTCTGACAGAATATTTAACTTTATGTACTTGTAATGTTTCAGAGATTGCATTCAACTCCAAGTAAACTCCCCAGCACCGGCAGCCAATCAAAAGATCCGGCAGAGGCCGAGCCTGTGAGCCAACCAAACAAAAAGGTACAGCAAAGACTCTTTCTCTATGAAACATGCAAGGATGATGGCGATTATAACTTACCCAACATTATGAGCAGCAACATCCTCATACCACAAGGTGTCGCCACTGACACAGTGTAAAATCACCCAAATTAGACTGTGGACTAACAAATATCAAAAACCAGCATGCTATATAGTAAGACGTGAGCAGCCAGTCACATTTTGTGTGTGCCTTGCACTCTAAATGTGCTACTCTTTGCCCTCAGGGACAAAAACAGGGCTGCACTTAGACACCAACGGCGATCCACAACCCAACCACTCAGTCACCGCGCCGCCCAACCTGCAGCCTTTCTTCGACGACATGTCAGACAATGAAAGCCAAAGCGGCTTAATGTCATCGCTCAAGGTAACACCACCAGCAACAGCACCACCTCCTCCTCCTCCTCCTCCTCCTCCTCTAGGCAGATTTACCTTCAGCATGTCATCTCTAGTGTTGTCTCGCTCTCCACATGTTCATTAAATTTGTCTCCTTGTTTCTTCTCTTTTCTCATTTCATCACTTCATCACACCACGCTGGCAGAGAGAGGAGGTGTGTCCGCCTTACGACCGGCACACACTGTTCACCCCTCCCTCTCCTAAACCCAACACCTCCCTTCCTTCTCAGCGCTCCAAAGTATGTCCTCCAGCATGTCTTTTCTTTCCAGCTGTCTTGCAATATTGATCTTTTCCCTGTCTGTGACTCCATTTTCCATCTTCTCATGCTTTTGTCAATAACGTTTTGTGCAGAGGACTTGCGGTGGTGTTGGGTTGGATTAACTAGACAGCAGTGGCAAACTAGGCTGCTGCTGTTGCAATCCTGACAGACCCACTGACCTAAAAGAAAAACCCATCCCTTCCTGCTCCCACTGATCTGTCCACCACAAATACATATTAAATACATAACTCATGGGCCGTTTACAAAGACTGTGTAAAGTAGCTCTATAGTGGATAATTCAGCATTTCAGTGAAGAATCCCTGGCGCTGCTTTTTCTATGAAATTCTGCAGCCTCTGCATCACTGTCGCTAGGGGCAACTAATATTCTTTAGGCAATCTTAAAGATTTTGAAGTAAAATCCCATCAAATGACCAGTTATTCACTGAACCAATAAAATTGCTACAGTAAGGCCAAAAGGTGCAGTTTTAAAATGGAGTTACAGTTATAATATAGTTATAGTTATAATGGACAGTATGGAACTCAAGGCTGTGTTTACATGTGTAATTGATGACTAATGATTATTGTGTTCCTCTGTGATAGCCGGAGAATGGTCTGAACAGCCAGCAGATGGACGACCTGTTTGACATCCTGCTCAAAAGTGGAGGTAATAATGAGATCTCAGTGTAATGAGAGAGAGAGACATCACAAATCTGTTTGTCTTCATGACCTTTTATATCCCTGTCCTCTACCAGAAATCCCCGGCTTCAAGGCCAACCCGGACCCTTCCCTCGCCCCTCTCCATTCTGACCCACCCTCCCCATCTAATGCCCCATCTCCCCTCCACCTCTCCCCGCCCACCCCTACACAACCCCTCGTCTGCCCAGAGCCTTCGGTGGGAGAGCCCTGCTCAGGCAGTGGGCGTTTGGAGGACTTTTTGGAGAGCACCACGGGCACCCCACTGCTGGGCATCGAGTCCGACGGCGGACTTGCGCTGATCGACGACCTCCACAGCCAGATGCTGAGCACGCCCAGCATCCTGGACCACCCTCCCTCCCCTATGGACACGTCTGACCTGGGCTTCTCCCCTCATTCTGCGGGGCTTGACTTTGGTGACCCCAACCTTGATGGCATGGACTGGTTGGACATGGTGGGCAGTGCAAGTGGAGGGGGCGAGGGCGATGGAGGCGGGAGGAGAGGAGGAGCCGGCGATGGAGGGACGAGTTTAGCTCCGCTGGCGCCGCACACACCGCAGAGCGTGTTCTCGGCCGACTTTCTGGACAATGCAGACCTGCAGCTGCACTGGTAGCCGTGTCTGTAGCTCCTCACGCAGACGCACACAGATGGACATGCGGTCGCTCACACTGTGTACAGGCTCCGTCTTTATTTCATGCACATACTCTATGCTGTCTCTACCACTGCGGGGGGTCACTGGCACATGCGCGTGCATGCATGCACGCACGCACGCACACACACACACACACACACACACACACACACACTTACACAGATTGTCCTGTCTTTCACTGGCTGTTACCATATGCAAGGTGAGGTGAAATGAGCAAGAAACATAGATGTTAAATTCATTGAAAGGACTTAATGGACCTGAAGTGGATTTTTTAAATTCTTTATTCTATAGGGATCCAGACGGATAAAATCCCATTTCCCGTATCCTGACCTGCATTAAAACCAGGTTTAAGAAAACCAGCTGAAAGTTGCAGGTCGCTTTCAACCCATTTCAACCCCCAGTAAACAGCTGGACAGATCAGAGTTGAGGAGCGACTGTCGATGATGTTTGCTTGGGCTCCTAGAGATAGCAGTGTGTCAGTGCCTCCTAAACTTTGCACTTATGCTGAATCTGATTGGTTTAAAGGGTGGGTGTTCAGGTCAACAGCTGAGTGAAAGCCACCTTGTGTTACAATTGGTCAGCTGAGCCCTTGATGGTGTGTTTTAAAAATAAAAAAAGGCAGCTGCTGGTGTCCTCATCGTGGCAATCTGAACCCCACCCACACTAGTCAAAAGATACAACCTTCATTGGTTGACAGTTGCTGTTGAAACAAACCATATCAGTGGCAACAGTTTGAATTGAAGCCTCATTGGAGGTTGCGTATTATTGGTAACATTATGGTAGACCACTATGTATTGCTGTATATGGGGTGTATATTACAATTTGTCTATATGACTTATTTTTCTTTGCTGGTTACTTTAGAGTCGAGCTAGCCGGCTGGGGAACAGAGGGTGAGGGCGGGGCTTCCAAGATACTTGGATATTGACATTTTTTTAAAGAAAAAAAAGGTTTAAAAAAATAAACATACCATAAAAAACGCAAAAGATGTTTGATTTTTCTTTTTGCATTTTCACATGAACAGATGTATCTGTGGCATAACACAACGAAGAACATCAGAGTGCTTTATTTACTGGTAACTCACGGTGTGGTTTCAGCAATCCTGGTGATAAACTTTAAAGCCACAAGAGGGCGCACTTGTGTAAAAAAACAGTCAGCCATCTGGATCGCAACAAGTGGGTGTTTTCATGAAATTTACTTACTACTGTATTTTCTATTTTTTATTTTTGCAGTGATAAAAAGTCATTTGCTGGCATTGTTTATTGTTGAAAAACAAGTTCATTTTTACCCATGTGGGAAAGCACAACAGCTGTTCAGTAAGTGCCCATATTTTGTATACAGTTACATTTTTAACAGTAGAGGTGATTATTAAATTTACTGCCCATGGGAATCAGGAACAGGCTGAAATATTCTGCAAAGGTGCTGTGGGTCCAGAGGGAGCTGTGAAAAGTCGGATCAACTGTTTCAAATGATGATTTCATGAGTCAAGCAATGTTATAAATGTGTAATACCCTGAGAAAATTCTATTCCTAAACATCCTTTTACTTTAAAAAACAAACAGATTGGATGTCCTAGTGAAATACTAGAAGCAGAGTATTCTTAATTGTTGTCCTTGCTTTCAGTCATTATAGTTCACTGGCAAGGTGGGAATCAAACCCCTGCAGTGACTTCCTGAAACAGCCATTTTTGCTCCACTACAGGGAGAAATTCCTCAGTGAAAAGAGGCCAATTTCAACAACCTCAGAAGATGAGAATTAAGGGGAGGTCATTTAAATTAACAGTAATTGGAAAGCTCATCTTGAAAAGTGAGGGCACGGTGAGCTCTTCGTCATCTCCTCTTTCTTTTCTCTCGACATTTAGCTCTAACGCACGGTTTGACTCACTTCCTCCTACGAGGGGCAACAGGCTTCACTTGGCCAACTCCTTGTCAACTCTCAGTGACCCTGATGAGCTCTCGGTAGCTCTCACACACACAGACTGCAGCATATGCAGATAAACAATCCACGGGATGCAAACATGCAGCCAGTTCAGTGTGCTCTTATAAATTCCCTTCACCCACACACACACACACACAGGTTACAGCAGCTCCCCGGAGCAGCATCAGTACCATCTCTCTCTCTCTCTTGCCCACACACAGACAGAGCAGATAAAAGTCCAGAGGGCATGCCACTAATTAACTACAGTGAGCACCAAAGGGCTGCGGCGCCACGAGGGCTAAAGATCTCTTCTGTATTCCACATCCCACTGACAGGAGCCTGTCACCCTGCAGCCAGCCGTCACGCATGATTTTTAATCACACATTCTCAGAAAGCCTTTTATCACCAGATGATCATCACTGCTTTTGACATGCCCCAAACTAAACTTTCACTTTTTAAACAATTTCAGCACAGGCTCCAATAGCTTCACCTGTTCAACTGCGCATTAACACAAATATCTAATCAGACAATCACATGGCAGCAACTCAACGCGTTCAGGCATGTAGATGTCATCGAGACGACCTGCTGGAGTTCAAACTGGGCATGATTCAAGTGACTTTGAATGTGCTACAGTTGTTGGTGCCAGGCTGGTCTACTGGGATTTTTCTGCACATCCCGTACAGATGTGGCAGAGTAAAGGTGTTTTCTTGGCACACTTTGGCCGCGTAATACCAGCTCACCATCATATGAATGCCACAGGCTACCTGAGTATTGTTGCTGACCACATCCATCCCTTTATGACCACAGTGTACCCATCTTCTGATGTCTGCTTCCAGCAGGCGCCACGTCACGAAGCTCAGATCATCTCAAACTGGTTTCTTCAACATGACAATGAGTTCACTGTATGCAAATGGCCTCCACAGTCACCAGGTCTCAATCTAATCTAACTTTTGGGATGTGGCAGAACGTGAGATTTACATCATGGACGTGCAGCCAACAAATCTGATAGCTGATGCCATCATGTCAGCATGGACCATAATCTCTGGGGCATTTTTTACGGCACCTTATTGAATCAGCACCACGAAGAATAAATAAAGTTATAAATGAAAATGCACTGGAAAGACAACACTGCAAAATTATTGGAAATGCCCCTTTAAAGGCACGAATTAAAAAGTCGTGGATGTCTTTGTGGAGGTGTCACATGTTCTATGATTGTGTGTTTTGTTGCTTCGTGTTCTCCTAATCGCTGAGCAAAAAGTTGCAGAAAATCAAACCACAACATACATGTTTGTTCAACCGAGCCGTCGTATTTCTCTTCTCTTCTCTTGTCCTCCGTCGTGCCTCTGTCTTCATTTTTTCATGTGAAGCTGGATGATGTGAGAGGAGCAGTCAGGTTTGGGTGGATCCCGCTGCGACTGTGGATCCTTTGATAGCAGAAGATGTGAGGGCTGACATTTGCGCGGGCAGGGGGAGACGGAGAGGGGATCAGTGAGGAAAGTGGGAGGTAGAATGGGAGGGAGGTGCTGACAGAATAGACGGACTGTTTTGTTCTACACCTGCTTGTTTGAAGGCTATGAGTATGGAGGCAACAATGACAACAGGGCGATGTAGCCACAGAGAATGGCGTGCAAATGTTGCAAATTATTCACACTCGGCACATGGCACTAGACACAATTGACGCTAAATAGACAAAGAGGCAAACAAAAGAACCAAAAAAAGAAAGCTAATCTGCAAAATTAGCAACAGTTGAAGCAAGACGTCTGTGACTGTTTTATAAAGATGGAACTGGAAGCAGAGCTGCTCCTTAATAGATAAGGTGAGATAAATCTAATGCCAAGAAATAACCATGTGAACTGTTTAACAGCAAAACAATTCAAAAGCTGGGATCTCAGGGGCGTGAGTGCAGGCTGCGCGGTTACCTTGCACATAAGTTTTGGAGCGATGCATGCCACCGCCCACATTACAACTTTTTCTGGGAAGGTCTTGCTTAAATCTGTAAGACAATGCCAAACCACATTCTGCATGTGCCACACCAGCATGGATGTGCAGCGCTGAGCCCAAACAGGTCTGGCTGCAAACCTACGACCCACTGAAAAGAAAAACAGATATGGTGTTATTGTGTAGTACCTGGAAAAAAAAAAAATTCTGGAAGATACAACAACTACAGAACAAGCTGCCAGAGTTGAGCAATACAAAAACTTTTCTAATTCCCAAAGAAAACGTAACCCGACATGATAAATTTAGTAGGCTCTGACTGTTGGGGAGGGACAGCTGGACTCACGGTTGACTAGTCAGCATATAATCGAGGCCAGTGTCTTTTAACATAACCTTGGGACAGCTAAACAGTGTGAGGCAGAGTTATGCAATGCACTCATGATGGCCTGGTTCAGAGGCTTTTGTTGGTTTTTACCTTAAACAATGAAGCATGAATATCAAGGCACAACTGACCGCTTTATGCCATTCTCCATCAGTGAGATCGTCCTTAGCGAAGAGCATGACTGACATGAGACATTTTTAGAAAGGCTGGATATCACAGTCCCGAGAAGCACAGTCGCTCCACATAATCCGAACAACAGGCGCGTATTTCAAAGGTGTCAAATCAAGTCTGCTATTTATATTTCTGATTTTCAATTCACGAACTGGTTTGTTGGTTTATTTTTTCCTTTCAACGCTGTGTTTGTTTCGGTGATCTGATGCAGGATCAGTGAATAATGCTCAATGGACATGATGAAAGTACATAATGAAAGTAGGCTCATCACAATGGAAGCATCAATTAATTGACCGGTTCCGCCCAAACAGCCCTAAGCTCTCAGTTTAATTGGAGGGAAGCGCTCGCTCAGATGCAGGAGAGGTAATCAAAGAGCTTGTACTCTGAGTCAGTTGCATTAATTAATACGGTGATATTAGTGGGATATTGGGTACAGTAGACAATACAGTGAGAGAAAATCCACACAGTCACCTATCCATCAGCCTCTGGATTCTCTGACATGTAAACATGTTGTTCTTAGTGATGCCAATACACACACGCGGATGGCTACTTGTCACACAGGGTACTGCATGCTGGACATTCAATGATGGGAATCTCCCCTTCCACCACATCCCAAAGGTGCTCTACTGGATTGAAATCTGGTGACTACGAGGGACATTTGAGTGCAGTGAACTCATTGTCATGTTCAAGAAACCAGTTTGGGTTGATGTGCGCTCCATGACATGGCACGTTGATGGGTACAGTTGGGTACACTGTGGTCACGAAGGTACGTGCATGGTCAGCAACAATACTCAGGGAGGCGCTGCGACGTTTAATTGATGCTCAGAGATGCTGAGAGGCTCGGAGTGTGCAAAGAAAATATCCCGCATTCCACAACCACCAGCCTGAACTGTTGATACAAAGCCGGTTGGATCCCTGCTTTCCTGTGGTTGACACCAAATTCTGACCCTCCCATCAGAGATGCTCCTCTGCATACTTTGCTTGTAATGAGAGTTTTTTGTGTTATTGTTGCCTTCCCATCAGCTTAAAGCAGTCTGCCATTGTCCGCTGACTTCTGACGTCGACAGTTTATATTTGCCAGGAGAACTGCTGCTCACTGGACATTTTCTCTTTTTCAGACCATTCTCTGTAAACCCCAGAGATGTTTGTGTGGGAAAATCCCAGCAGATCAGCCCATCTGGCGCCAACAACCATGCCACATTCAAAGGCACTTAAATCACCTTTCCCCGACATTCCGATGCTCGGTTTGAACTTCAGCAGGTCGTCTTGACCGTGTCCATATGCCTGATTGAGGCAGTGGCGCAGTGGGTAGGTGCTCACCTCGCAACTGGAGGGTCGCTGAACGCATGCTGCCGTTGTGTCCCTGGGCAACACACTTAACCCACATTGCCTAAGTGTGAATGTGGTTGCGTGGTTGGTGTTTGGTGGTGGTTGGAGGGGCCGTAGGTGCGAATTGGCAGCCACGCTTCTGTCAGACTTCTGTCATTAGTAGCTTACCACTAACAAGTATGATTGAGGTGCAAATGAATAGTGCATGGAATTGTAAAGCGTCTTTGAGTACCACAAAAAGCGCTATGTAAGTCTAAGGCATTATTATTATTATTGCATTTAGTTGCTGCCATGTGATTGGCTGATTAGATATTTGTCTTAATGATCAGTTGAACAGGTGTACCTAACAAAGTGGACAGTGAGCATACAGCAAGTGTACTGCAGGGTAGCTGTCAGCAGTTCTTGGTTCATGTTTTTAGAGTTCTATCGTCCCGACAGAGAGTCATAAAGTGGTCACTGCAGTCATTTATGCCTGGCGTATGGGTTTTTCTGTGACTGCCCTAGCCTTCCACAGGCATATGTGGAAAGGCTAAAGGCGGGAAGAACAGCGGGCCACAGAGCAGGCATTGATGACAACAGGCATCACATTGAATAAATCAGAAACAGCATAAAATCGAGGCCTTAGGGTGCAGTTGGGTTGCAAAGCGACTTGCACAGACAGCAGCAACCATTTGGAGACTCAAAAGGCACAACCCTATGCCACTGCCTTTCAGTCACACATTCACCACTAATTCACTGAGCAAAGTCCATCAGATCAGTAAACATTTGTAATTGCTTCATGTGCCAGCTTTCATTGTGGCAGTGCAATACTGTACACAACATTAATTATGTCATGTAACGGCTGTGTGACAGGCAGGAAGGAGGAACCCAATACAGGATACGCCAGGCAGAGGTTTAGACTCAAGATCCACTTTATTTACGGAGCTGAACAAAAAACCGGACTAGACAGAGCTAGCGGCAACAAAAGCAGAACAGAAATAAACTTCACTAGATAGCCGGGAAATGGGGAAAAACAAACAAGAAGCACACAGCAAGAAGATGACAACACGCACACTGAAAACACAAGACTTAAATACACAGGAGGATAACGAGGGGAGTGGAAACAGCTGGGAACACAGATGACGCTAATTACTAAGACAGGACCAGGAGAAGCAAAACTGAACACAGCAGACAGGGACAGACGACTATCAAAATAAAACAGGAGGGAACAGAGACGCAGACCTGGCGCAGAATACAGGGAGAACATCAGGAACTGGAAATAACAAATTAAACCCCACAACCAAAAGGACCCTGGACCATGACAAATTATATGAAAAATTATAGGAAAAAAATAATTTTTTGGTTAATTAATTGCAATTTTTCAAAATGTAAAAATCTCGTACAATGACAAATATTTGAATCTTGCTATTTGCTGCCTTGACAGACTTGTTTACTGTGTTTCAGCTGATTTAGATCAAAAGTAATGATGACTGATAAAACAAAGAAAACAAAAGCAGTTTAACTAACTACTGGCTACTAACGTATGTAAAACTTAAATATAAAGGCAGCTTTTCAAAAGACACAGTTCTGTGGTGATAATGGACTGGGGGTGGGGGGAAGGTCTGGGGAGCGATTTAGTGAAAATGCATCAAGTGTAATGACATACAGCCTGAACATCCCAGAGAGGCTCCGATTAAGTGAGAAAAGTGGGAAAAACCAGTGCAGCGTGAGATGTAAATGAGATGAGGGGAAGGCCGTACAGATATAGATCTAAATAAAAACAAGGAGCTGCAGTGAGAAGAAGAAGCGCGCGAACCCAGAAAAAAAAAAAAAAGGAAGCGCCAATGGAGACCCCAGAGAGGAGAGAGGAGCTGCAGTGTTGTTGCTCAGTGTGATTAGCTCCAGAGAAAGAAGCCTGCTGCAGGACTTACTGAAATAGCAACTCCTTATTAGAATCAACTACTGCGACTGCCACTCACCTCCCTGCTGTTTAGCATTGCAAATTTACATGATATGGCAGCACATCACAGCATCTATAGGAAGCCTGACGCACTAATCGACACACAGTTAAAGGAAGAAGGTGAACGCAAAGGTGAGCATGTCGTTGGTAAGAAGGAGGGAAACTTTTGTGTCCAGCCTGTCTCAGCTGCATTTCGCATTATGACCCACTGAATCGGATTCGGAGGAAAATCTGCAGAAACACGACCTCTGGTAGCAGAGTGTAGTGTGTAGAAGTGTGAATACAAAAAGGTACTTCACACAGAGAGAATGGATAAAGGAACAGTCCCACCTCAGTCACCTCAGTCAGTGATGTCGTGTTTTCCTGCAGTATAAATGTGCATTACTGCAGAAATAAGGATGCAGCGCTGAAAAAACTAAACAGTGGCCTGATATATTCTTTGACTGAGTGGAAGCACATTGACTTTTGAGACGCTACATTTTTAACAGTGCAATTGTTCACTTTAAAATTCTGTATCTGCAGTCATTTAAAGCTCCTAATCGCCGTCTCAGATGAATCGAACATAATAAACTTGATGACACGCAGACTGTCACACGAAACAGTTCAAGGCAGACGCAGCAAATCTCTGCTGAACTTTCTGGAGGTTTTAAGGTTCCTGCTTCTTCTCTTTTTCGCACCTCATCACAATGCGCTCTGTCTCACATATCAAGGCTTTGCACTCATCCACTAAGCCATCTCTCACTCTTCTGCTCTATTTTCTCTCATACACAGATTACAGATTTTCTCACATCCCTCGCCCGAGTCTCAGTCGTGTGTGTGTTTCCGTTCCAATCTTGTGAGAATGAGATTAGATGGTTGAAGATTGTCAGAGGGGTCAAATGATTTAGATACATGATGGAGATTAACCCCTGATATTCCCCACACTGAAGCATTTATCCACTCTTGGCAGCAGTTTCAGGTGGATTTGTTAAAAATTATTTATTTATTAACCTCCTGAGATTAAGACTCGATTGCAAGACTGTCCCGGGCTCCTGGTTCAAGTCGGTTTAGATGTATGATAGAAAACTGTGTCTTTTGCTACAGGCTGGCAAATATTGCCCTTCCTGCACTGTCTGCACCCAAACAAAACAGCAGGTCTGAGATTGGCTGACGTGATGGGAAGTGCCGACACCTTGACCTTTTAGAGCTGCAGGTCAGAAAAGTCTGGAGCTGAGTAGAAATCAATGCCTTGACGTAATCAATGGATTTTATGTCTCATGCGTCGAGTTGTTCATTGAATTGTAAAATGAAACTTCTCTTGATCCAGAAAATGTTTAAGAAGAAAGTACGCCCTATTTCACATCTAAGGTTTGATGTATCAGGACATAATAAAAGTCATCTGGTCCTTACAAGGTCTTAAAATGAGGTAAAAACCAGCTCAGATGAACAACGGCACGACATATTACACTGTCCTTATTTATTCAGCAATAACTAAACCAGAATGGAGAAGAAGTGTGTGGGAAAACTAAGTGCACGCCTATTGCTTCATAGGAATTCAGAGGTAGCATCCAGGCCCTACTAATCAAGTGCACTTGATTACCTGATCATCAGCAAAGCAGCCACCTCTGTAAAAGCAGATGTTATGACAGTTTGCAGGTCTGGAGCCTTCAGGTGTGTGTTAACACAATGCCAAGGACATCAGCAATGATCTTAGAGAAGCAGCTGTCACTTCCCATCAATGTAGGAAGGGTTAGGCCTTGATTGTACTCTGCTGTGGACACAGACACAGACAAACTGGAGATGCAGTGGTCGAGCAGTCACTCCTGTTACACTTCTTTGAAGTCTTCTTGGTGTCCTCTGCCGGGGATGCAGTCACAAATGTGCATGTGTGAAACCGCACAAACATTGAACCACTGATCTTTTACTACAGGGACGTCAGAGCTGCCTGTGAGGGGACCAGAGGACCAGACCCGCGTTGTCGTAGTCGGAGGGTGCACGGGTCAAATCCTAATTCTGAGATCATTTTCTTTTATCACTTTTGCATTGAATAATGGAACAAAATTAAATTTACTTAAAAAGGTAATTTTTTTTAAGGATGTACAAACATTAAGTAGAGTGAATGTAGATGTTTATGCATGATTAAAGTAAAAATTGTGTACTGTAGCAAAATGCAGGACATTGGTGTGAAAGCTAAGAGAGAGAAGAAGAGAGAGAAGCAGTGAGGACTGTGGGGAAATGAGATTCATTACAATTCTCTCCAGAAATGATGGCAGTAATGGACGCGGCAGCGTCAGGGCTGATTTGTATCTGCTGAGGAGAGTCGGGGGCCGGGGGGGCCGAGGCCCTTCAAATTGCTAATCAAAGCAGGCCGTGAAGACTGACAGCTATTCTCACAGGGCATCTGCACACAGCTCATTCACTTCTATAAGTCGCTGCGTGTGCAGTTGTAATGGGCCCAAATGAAGCTGGATATTAGCATCTCCTTTGATTTAGTAAAGGTCACTGCTGACAGGGAGGTCCGCGGGGGGGGGAGACTGAGCGAGGGAGACGTACACGGTACCCTGATTGGAAACAATACTCTCGCACTCTTTGCCGTCCCTGCCTCTAAATCATCCAAAAGGAGGCACTGCATCTTTTTCTTCTTCTTTTGTACTCTTTGTGCCTTTCAGTTCCAAGTAGCATACAGTCTCTTAAAGCTTCCATATTTAGTCTGTATTTACCCTTGAGTGTTCCTTTTTAAAAAAAAAAAAAAAACTTCTGTAAAATTGCTGCTCCTTTGTGTTCATTTCAGAAAGTTCTTGACATCTCATCCTTTATGCATCCCACCTCTACCTGAGCCCAAAACACAAAAATCTGCATAACCAAGTGTCTTTTTTATTGTTTTTGGAGTCAACAATTAGACTAAAAAAATTAATAATGGCAATAAAATTCTGATAAAAACAAAACCTTGAGTTGTTTGCTGTCTTTAAACCATTTTGTTGATATACGCGCATCTTAAGAAGGGGAGGCTGCAGAATCTGTTTACAATGACTGACTGAAGTTACTGGCGCGTGTGTGTCCCTGCAAGTGACTGCTGCACCAACTGAGGCTCAAAAGTGTTGTTGTACAAGTATAGGTGTGTGTGTGTGTGTGTGTGCGCGCGCGCGACACGCGTTTTGGGGATGTTGTGGTCACGCGGTCTAAATCAGGCCCTCTGGGCTCTGCTGCCCTCATTGCCTTTGCTTTTTCTAATTGGCCTGAGTGGAGCCAAACATTCAGAGAAATGTCACTAATCATTCACCTAGTTGGCTCTAATAACTCAGCTGCCTCTCTCACTGTCACTTATTCAACACCTTTTTCTGTCCGCTCTGGGATGCTGTGTCTTCCATGTTGGAAAACCAGGCTTCTGTTTCATCAGGAGAGATCATTTTTGAAGATGATGTAATTGGAAAAAGACCTTCTGAAATACTGTGACAATCAAAAGACTGTCCCTGACCTTAAAAGCATTGCTGGCTAGATTTGATTCTGTACAAAGAGTCTGTATTGTGATCACTTTGATTTGCTGGATAATACTTGCTAAATGTGTACCTTTAACTACTGTGCTTGAGTTTCCATCCATCCACTCTCTTTTGCTTTTCCTGTTCAGGGTTGCTGGCGCCTATCCCAGCTGTCACAGGGCAAGAGGCAGGGTACACCTTGTACAGGTCACCAGCCTGTCGCAGGGCCAACACATAGAGACAGCCATTCACACTCACACCTATGGACAATTTAGAATCTCCAATTAACCTAACTCTAAGTCTTTGGACTCTGGGAGGAAACCGGAGAAAACTACACAGACACAAGGAGAACATGCAAACTCCACACTGAAAAGGCCCGGGCCTTTCTGTGTGGATTCAAACTTAGACTTTCTAGCTGTGAGGGAACAGTGCTAACCACCACACCACCGTGCTGCCATTGTGCTTGAGTTTGCAGAGTCATCCTTGACATTTAAGGGCCAGGTCAAGCCCTCAGCTTTCAGTTTGCTTCTACTTGTGGTCCTTGGTCACTAGTTTAGCTCAGTTTTTTTGAGTCTCCTGCTTTGAGTTAACCTCTCTTTCCTTGTGTGCAGCCTGTCTCACCTGGTCCTTGAGAATACCTTTACCCACCACTCCACCTGCAGTTTGATACTGGCCTCTTCCTGTGTCTTCGTAATACAGCAGCTTTCAGATTCAGCCTACCTGCCTGCCCCCCTGGAGCACAAAGTGTCTGCATTTGGGTCCATCTTTTCATATTGGCCACTGGCCGTGACAATGCAGCTTATCAGTACAGCTTCAGGCTTGACCCAATGTATGAAACATTTGTTTTTAGGACAGCAGAACTCTCAGTGATTTAAAGAGTACAGGTTTGATTCCAGTATTTAACTATGCTTGTATTTGCTTTCTGTTATCTATGCTGCATTAATAGTTGCTGCAGCCATTAGCCATGTAAATGCATTATCCCGAATCCATATGCATGAAGGGTTTGCATTGACTACAGTTAATTGAGTTTGTGGACTCATCCAAGTGTGCACATTTTTAAGCTCTCCCCCCTCCAGTCAAACATTTCTGCCTTTTGTATGCACATGAACATTTGCTATGGATCCAACACATCACACTACGTCATGGCATGTTGACAGGTACAGTACAATCCTAATTGTTAACTATATCAATTATAGGTCGCTAGCTACTGCTACTAGTACCCACCATTGCTTTGACCACAGAGAATTTGTTATATATTTTGGAAAGTTATAAAATGTGTTATTGCACTTCTGTGAAGAAACTGCTCTGTATGCTTTGCAGCTTTCACTGTTAATATAGACCCAAATGCAAACATGTAGGCAAGAGTTCCTACAATGTGATGTCACATGAAAATAAATAGTTTTTTAAGGTTAGATTATTTTTGTTTTAAAATAACTCGAGGTTTTAACATTGTTAAGAGTACATTAACAATTTATACATGTTTTTAGATTAAAGATTATTTAAAAACTGTGAAAAAAATAGTGTTAGTTCTGATGATTATATAGCTTTTCCTTGTTATTTATAACAAGGAAAAGCTTGCAGAAATCACAAGGCAAACCATCAGTAAACTATACACGGCCTCCCATCCAACCACCCTGAAACAAAAACCTCAGGGCTTTTAAGGGGTAAGGGGGCATTTTGTATTTTATTCATAACCCTAAATGAGGGTTTGAAATATGAGGTATCTGCTGTTGTGAGACAAAATATGTGTTTTAGGTACATATGAAAAGGTAGCGTGAATGTGAGACTTTTTTATTTCTCTAGTATCTCGGTGTTAACTTGTGTGAGTTTTAAATTAAAGTGGACTTTATCGTGCTCACTTCAAGCTCCATGCTTTTTTATACTCGTACTCTGTTAGAGTAGCATTGCATGATTCACAGTTCAAAATAATCCTTATTTGTCTTATGCAGGGCCGTCAGTTCATCCACTGTCTGAAACAAGCCATTAGCTGTCTTCCTCCTCTCTTTAAGCCTTTATTTTGACTGGCTGCCAGTCACAGACAAAGGTTTTGGACATCAGGTGGGTGGAAAAAAACAGTCTGAAGTATTTAGTCTCACTGGAATTACTCACACAGACACTGACAGAATTATTTGAAACTTTGAGCCTCTGCCACTGTAACACCACATATTACAGAAATTAAAGAAAGGGATAATAGGTCTTTTTAAAACCCTGCCTTATGTGACTCTGCAAAACTTACTGCTACAAGTATATGTGAAGCTGCACAGTAAATACAAGAGCAGGGACTCTGAGACCACCTCTTGCCTTTCTGGTGCATAAGAAATGAAACAATGTGTCACCTTAAGTTCTCTTATTAAAGCAGCAGACAAAGAACGACCTTATATGTTCTGTGCTGCGTTAAAGCAAGAGGAAACGGGCCGCGACAGAGAGAGAGAGATGTGTAAATTATTCTCCAGGCAACCTAAATGGAGCCAGGACATTTCCTCACACCACAGCTCATATAAACCCATCAAAGCCCACCACCCCGAGGAGAACTGCGAGGTTCGCAGTGTTTACTCTGGTCAAAACATGTGGAGCACTAAATGTCTGCTGTGCAGTTGTGTGGCAACAAACGGGTTCAGTCCCGCAGCATCTGAAACATCACACTCGCTTATTAGCTTTGTGCAGGGAATTTGCAGTGTCAGAATGAAAAACACACACAGACACACACACATAAATCTACATGCGACTGAATAAGGAGATGAGATAGGAAAGATTGAAAGCTGACGCCTTAAAATCGAGGATTTATGCAAAAGTGAGAGAGACGATAAGAGAATAAAGAATAAATGTACATGAGATGCAAACACCACAATGAAGCTTCTGAAGAGTGCAAATAATACTATTTCATTTTTTGTATGCTCAGGATATTTGGCTAAGGACCCACGCACAACTGCAATTACCAACACACACACACTCAGTCCCCTAACTACTACCCTCACAAGGTGATTTTTTCAGATTCCTATAATATAAAATCTTTTAAATAGAATGTGGTCAAATGAGACCTGAACATATGACATCACACACACACCTTAAGAAAACACAGATTGCAACGTGTGCTCATGCCATATAAATGCAGATAAAGCAATGCCTGAATTAACATATGTAATTCGTATTCATTAAAAGGGCCTTGCATGAGCAGACTTCATCAAGCTGAGCTTATTAGAATCCCAAAACTGAAACTGTAGTTTTACCAAACAGCTATGTTAAATTTTTTTGGATAATTTTATTAATAGTTTCCAATTTCCCATTAAGTTTTTTCATATGTCATAAATGGACATCCAGGCTGTTTTTACATTTAATATTTTCTGAGCTTCAAGTGTCTATGTTATTAATTATCACATATCATCCTATCATCTTAACTGTGGTTATTTTAGTTTTGCTTGTATGTACTGTGAAAACATGTCAGTGTGTCATTCAGGACTGTCACACAAGCCCGGGTGTGGCTGCACAACATTGTAGTCTATTAAAAGTTCAAAAGTTGCTTAAAGTGGTCAATGTAGCATTTTGGGTAAAACTAAAATATTATAAAATAAATTTAGATGAGGAATCATGAATGGAAATAATGCCTTTTGCAGTACGTCAGCTAAACCCTGCAAAGGTTGCTTAACCTTTAGGTATCTTGAACGTGCCCTGTCAAACACTATGCAGCACTGCAGTGTCGTTTATGGAGGCACAGTGCAGAAAAAGCCAACTTGTCAAACACCGAACTTTCTCCTTAACAGCACATAAAACAACATGAACTGGCTCGAGAAATCAATGAACGTGTCACGATGCTGGCTAACTCTCTGAATAACCTTTAATCTTAAAGCCGTGTTGATGCACACGCATTTAGATTCAGTTGTCTAAGTCACCTGTAAACATGGAGATGCACAATCATCTCTCATGCGATGAAAGCTGGAAATCCAGAAAAACAAGTACTGGTCACAGAGAGACACTCACACACATGTTGGGCTGACCTATAGCCTGAAACAGAAGACAACAGAAGCACTCTGAGCCTTTGATATGTGCAGACAGGCACAACATCGACTGAATCGAGGTTGTGGCTGCAGCGGGGTAGTAGGCTACTGGCAGTAGTGACGGCGATAGTGCTCTTTTCTCTCTGTATTTACTGTAGTCTAAGAAATACTTTATGATACGAGGATCAGCATGTCCCAGTTGTCGTAGGGTGAGAAGCAGATAACATCCTCAACAGGTCGGCAGGCCTACGTTGTTGGTGTCTGGATACAAAGAACAGTCTTGACCAAAATGGTGGACCAAACATCTAAGTGCCACTGCCATCTAAAATTAAATTACACTGACACAGGGTATTTAGAGTTTGTCTAAGGGAATGTGTGCTTCTTTTTCTTTTTGTGTCCAACTAATATAAATTGACATCAAACATAAAGGCATCAAGGCCAGACTTAGCAAAGCTAGAAGTCCTTTTAGCCGCCACTTTAACATCTGGAAGTCAAACCAACACTGTACCAATGTTAAGTCAGTAGTATTTGGCTCCGAGTGTTGGAGGGTAGTGAAGAAGGGCAGGAACTTCCACAACAGCTGTCTTAGAAGGCTCGGCAGTATCTGCTGGCCAAAAGCATTTTCTAACCAGCACCTGTACGAGTAGACAGGCTGTAAGAACCTGTCACATGAAATGAAGACTAAGGTCTTCTATGTTCCTAGAGACCGGTCAGTGACCTCCTGGCAACTTCCAGTCACCGGGGAAAAATATGCATTATTCCCCAACCGGTCGCTGAGTGGTTACTGGAAGCTGCTGGCAGTCACTGGTTTAAATTGGTCGCAAAGAAACCTGCTTATCCTGCTTGGGTTGCGAGCAGATTGCCATGATAATTACAGTTTGCATGTAAAGCACCAAAGTGTCTAACTAAACACTGAGCAGAAGTGAAACTTGAAAAAAAAGTAAAGCAAATGCAACCCCATGCTGGAAACCCAAACACAGGCAGTCAGAGATGGACCACATTGTGGAGAAAACACCTGCTATAATATTGCTATATTATAATACGCAGCTGTAAACTGATAGCTCTAGAAAAAGAACCCCTGATTTTCATTAAATCTTCTGCTCAGCATCTCCGTTTGGTCGCACAAGAGGCAAAAAAAAAGCACTACAAAGCACAGCACTAGCAGCTGATGTGAACACTTATTTAAGGATTAACACTTGGCAGTAGAGGCACATAGAGCTAAAATGTAAATATTCATAGATGCTGTGAAGTCATCCAATTAAATATTCAACGCATCTGGGCATTCGAGTAAATGAGAGACCTGCAGCCAGTTCGCAAATTTAGTTCAAAATTAACATTAATTCAACAAGATTATTAAAATTCAACAACAGCCCCTCTGTGTTTTAACTGCATGACACACACACACACACACACACACACATACACACACACACACACACTTATTTCCATTCACTGCTGCACAAAAGCTCACAACGCTCCCAATTTGACCTCAATTTTCCTGAAAGGTGCTACGCTAGTAAAAACTGAAAATTGGATGCAAGCTGTGTTTTATGCACTTTTGCACTCATTTAGGATGAAAATGCAGTTGGCCCATATGAGAAATAAACATTTGCAAAGTGGTAATTTTCTGTTACTATGAATAGAATGTCACTCAGAGACACATCCATCCATCCATCCATCTATCCATCCATCCATCCATTTTCTTCTGCTAAACTGAGGCTGGGTCGTGGGGGCAGAGAAGCCCAGACCTCCCTCTCCCAAGCCACCTCCTCCAGCTCAACAGGGGGGACCCCCAAGGTGTTCCCAGCCCAGCCGAGAGATATCATCTCTCCGGTGTGTCCTGGGTCTGCCCAGGGGCCTCCTCCTGGTGGTACATGCCCAGAACACGTCACCGAAGAGGCACCCAGGAGGCATCCTACTCAGATGCTCGAGCCACCTGAGCTGGCTCCTTTCGATGTGAAGGAGCAGTGGTTCTACTTTGGGCCCCTCCCTAATGGCTGCACTCCTCACCCTATCATCTGCATCATCATCATCTGCATCATCCACAAAAAGCTGAGATGAGAGTCTGAGGCCACCAAGGCAGAAACCTTCCACCACTTGGCTATGCCTAGAAATCCTGTCTATGAAAGTTATGAACAGAATCGGTGACAAAGGGCAGCCCTGGTGAAGTCCAACACCCACAGGAAACAAATCTGACTTATTGCTGGCAATACGGACCGAGCTCTCACTGCAGTTGTACAGGGACTAAATGACACCCCCACACTCCCACAGGACCTCCACAGGATACCTTGAGGGACGCGGTCGAATGTCTTCTCCAAGTCCATGAAACACATGTAGACTGGATAAGCAAAGTCCCATACACATTCAAATAGCCTCAAGAGGATGAAGAGCTGGTCCGGTGTTCTGCGACCAGGACGAAAACCACATTGTTCCTCTTGAATCTGAGCAGTTAAACAACTCCTTGGTGGCAGGGCCCCTGGGGTGGGCAAGATTCACCCTGAGTTCCTGAAGGCTCTGGATGTTGTAGGGCTGTCTTGGTTGACACACCTCTTCAACATCACGTGGAGATCTGGGTCGGTGCAACTGGATTGGCAGACTGAGGCGGTGGTCCCCATCTTTAAGAAGGGGGACCAGCGGGTGTGCTTCAACTACCGGGGATCACATTCCTCAGCCTCGACGGTAAAGTCTATGCCAGGGTGCTGGAAAGGAGGGTCTGTCCTTTAGTCAAGCCTCAGATTCAAGAGGCTGAAGACCCCAGAAATATGGCATTACATGAAAGAAATGCATAAGTGTGTAATTAAGGAAAAATACTGAAACATCCTCAACTATTCTACACTAAGAGAGTAGCAAGCAAGACAAAGCCAAGTCTGTGATGCTTTATCTAGTAATGACCCTCAATAGCTGCCATTGTGGCTATGCAGTGCAAGGGAGGGACCACTGAACAATATGATGATGCCCAGCTAGTTAACTCCAAAAATGCAATAAAAAATTATTAACTTGTTAAATATTTATGATGTGGTAGAGGGATGAGTGGGAGCATGAAACTGATGTGCTGCAGAGAGCTTTTGCTAATTTCTAACCCCTGTCCCTAGTTGGGTTTTTACATCCCCAACACAGAAATCAAATTTTACAGCATGCAAAGTATTTCTTGATCATCCCGGTTCTCTTTCAGACCTTGCTGCTGGTTTGCCTTTCACGGCTCCATAACCTGCACATCATTGCCCGCTCGCCACTAAATCCCTATTCTCGCAAAACGTGCATCTGTGTGGTTACACTGGCTGAGTTTGCTGCCATCGCAAGTCTGAAAAATGATTAAGAAGTGGACTCACTGAAAAAAAAGTCCCTCATTTCATTTGCTTTCTAATCCACCCTCTTTTCAGTCCTGCATCCTGTACCTGTCACCTCTCTGCTCCCTTCATCCTGTTCTCAAAACTCTCACTTCACTCTCTTTCCCCCCTCCAACTTCTCGCTCTAAAACCCTCTTTCGCTCCCTTTTCTCAGTGTCTCACATCTCATCTTCAGCCTGTCGTTTTCCATCCACTACGCTACCTCTCCATCCCCCATTTCCTTCCTTTCTCTCGCTCTCTTTCTTTTCTTTCTTTTCAATCAGCCTCCTCCCCACTGCCCTACATTTACTCTCTTCTTTTCATTGCCTCTGTTACACTTTTTCCTCCCCCCCCTCTCTCTCTCTCCCTCTGATATCCAGCACGGAATACAGTGAGAATCAGAGGAAAGTGGAGGAAGCATTGAGTTTGTGCCGGAATGACAAGACATAAAGGAGGGGATTTTGGGACAGGCGATTAGCGGAAAGCAAAACAAAAAGCCCCTTGTCAATCTGGCTTATAATTCCATTAGAATGTGTAAATGTGGTAGTTTACTTTGAGAAAAGCTCCTATAATTGGCCTCAGTGGAGGCATTTGAGTGTGTGTGTGTGTGTGTGTGTGTGTCAAAGCCAAAGTGCAAAAAATTTGGGAAAGACAAGTGCACTTTTACATATTTTTCTCATGCATGTGTCCATCTGAGTGTTTGTGTGCATGTGCGTGTGTGTGTGTGTGTGTGTCCTTGCAGTTTTTAGTAGTCTGTGCCAGTCTCCGCTCCTGGTGTTGGTATTTCCTGCGAGTGTTGGGATTGAAACAAAAGAGGAGGCAAAGCTGGAGTTGGACCCTGCTGACTCCTGAATCTAACACAAACAGATGCTTACAAGAGACACACACACACACACCTACATGCACACACTCGACACAGAAATCTGCAAACAAGTGTGTTATCTAAGCCAGAGGCAGGAGGGGAAGGCGGGGAAGAGACACTATGAGGATGGGGAAGTATGGTGGGTGGAATTTGAGGTGGTGCTTCTGCTTCTGTGTGTATGGTTTGGGAAGGGGTGATCCAGGAAAAATCAGGTGACTGAGGGGGGTAAGAAGATAATGAGTAGGAGCGACCCCAGCAGATGTTGGCTGTCCTCGGTAAGCCAACATTTTCAACATATAGTAACAACACACACACAGAGAACACACAAAGTGACTCAAATTACTCAGTAACCATCAACATTTCTTTTCCATCTCTCTCCTTCCAGTCTTTTTTCCCTCTGGGAATTATGGGAGATGCAGCTGGATATAACCCTCCCCGACACACACACACACACACACACACACACACATATAAACTCTCTCTCTCTCTCTCTCTCGCCCTCTCTCTCTGGCACTGAGTGGAAGTAAACAGAGGAGGAGATCTCATTTGGTTCCTGAACTGTTGCAGTGTTCAGTGCAACCACCTCACACTCTCTTTTAATTTTTCTCACACACATATGGACACACACACACACACACGCACACAAGAGTCTAACAGTCGTTGACCGGACTCACATCAGCCGCCTCTGACTGGGCAGCGTTTGAAGAAGAGAAGAAGAGCAAGAGGTGATCGAAAGGAAAGAAAAATAGAAAAGAGGGCAAAGAAGACCAGAGGAGTCGGAGCATCCCTCTGGGTTTGTTTGAGTCGTCCAGATTGAATCTGCAGCTGACACTGGAGAACACATGAGGGAAAGAGAACCGCGAGGAAACTTGGGGCAAAGATGCTGCTGGGTGAAGTTGGTGGATATTTCTAGTGGGATTTTGTTTCTTGTCCTTGAACTTTGGGAAAGAACTGCACAGGGTCGATCGCGGACTGCAAAGAGGAAGAAGGTGAGGGCGCCGTTAATGATTTTGAAGCATAAAATTCTTCAAAAGTTACAGATTTAGCTCTTTCAAAAATACTAAAAAAAAATCTAACTGGCACTGGCTTTCCTGAGTTTTCTTTTCTTTGTGAAGCAGAAGTTGGCTGAGACTGATTTTCCCAGTTGGACAGCAGATATATAAATAACAGCTGATTACATCCCTCATTTTATAACAAAAGTCTGCAACAGTGATCCTAACTGACCTATTTAAAAACATATTCTGCCCTCTTTTCAATATTGATTCCGTAAATGTGTTGGATCAATAGATAAATCATGTGTTTCAACAGGAACATGCTGCAAATCTGTTTTGAGTTACTTCTGGGAATTTTTCTTCCCTTTTTTTCTTAGAATACGGAGATTTTTTTTTGGTGTGTGCATGCTTTTCTCATTTGTTGAAATATTACAATAAACATATTTCATCTAATGAAAATTTCTCTTTAGTTGCTAACCCTCTTCCATCTGCTTCCCTCCTGTTTGATACTTGCAGGTGGGACATTGGAGAAAAGGGCTCTCCAAGAAGCATGGCGCCCACCAACCTTCTCTCCTGCCGCTTTTTCCTCTTCTTTCTCTTTTCCTTCCTGGTTATCCAGCCAGCCCTCACCCAGAGTCCATCAGTCACTGCTGTGACAATAACTGAGGGTTCCCCTAACACACTAACTAACCAGACAACTACCAGCTATACAGAGACCACCCAGAACACTCCTCCAGAGACAGGGCTTTCCACTCCCAACAGTGGCGGAGACGCAGACGACGAGGATCTCCCTCCTCCCGGTGGGACGCGCTGCCAGGGTTACTATGATGTCATGGGCCAGTGGGACCCACCTTTCAACTGCAATGCTGGAGTCTTTCTTTACTGCTGCGGTACCTGCTTCTACCGCTTCTGCTGCCAGTTCCGTCAGCAGCGACTGGACCAGAGCATCTGCTCCAACTATGACACTCCCATCTGGGCCAACACTGGGAAGCCAGTGGCCACCATCACAGAGGGCCAGGGGGACGTGGACCGGGACCGCACGCAACTTATCGTGTACATCATCTGCGGGGTGGTGGCCATCATGGTGCTGGTGGGCATCTTCACCAAACTGGGCCTGGAGAAGAGTCGTGGAGGAAGTGGAGGAGGAGCGGGGGCGACGCAGGCTGACCTCAACTCCAGGTGAGGAAGTGTGTGCGCGAGAGAGATGCAGGGGTCGGCTTCCTCCAAATATTAAGACCCCCAACAAACAAACATGCAAGTTTTGAGGCTCCGTTTGTCCAGCTTAAAGATAATGTTGCCACTCCTTCCCAACACTGGCAGGTGATATGTTTGACTGTGCAGGAACTTTGTAACATGAGCACAAATCATGCTGAACCATGCAGTCAGGGATCGATACATTTAAATAAATGACACACACATTTAAGTAGGTAATTTTCCCCAAACAAATAACATGAAACGTATACTAATATCAGACTGAACTGTCAGCTTTTTTACACTCTGACTCTCATGTCTGGAACCATGTGTGTGTGTGTGTGTGTGTGTGTGTGTGTACATGAATTTAACGCTGCTTACATGTGCTTGAAGCCTCTCTTGAAAGTGTATTTGTCACGGTCCTGGGATAGGTGCCCAGTGTTTTGAGTTGTGGACTCTGTGGTTTTGTTTATTTTATCACATCCGTGAGGATATACTGTTTGCGTATCTTCCTTTAAAGTATATTTGTGTTCTCAGTTCTTAGTGCCTTAGTTAATTTTCCCTCTGTGTCCCTCCCTCTCGTGTCTTGTCTCTCATGTTCTGTTCCTCCATGTGCCTCCCTGTGTTAAGTCTGTGTTTCTGTTTCCATGCTCAGTTACTTCCTGTTTTACTTTGGTGGGTTTTTGTCCCTTGTACTTTGTATCTACTTTAACTTCCCCTGTCTCGTTAGTTCTGATTTGTTCCCACTGTGTTTCCCACCTGTTTTATCCCTAACGCCCTCTTTGGTAGTGTATTTTCCTTGTTCCGCATTTCCCAGAGAATCCTACTCAGTTGAATTATTTGCTCTTGTAGAGCCTTTCCTTGTTTTCCTTGTGTTTTGTGAATGACCCGCAATAAAACTGTGTTTAAGTTTAAGTCAGTCCTGCATTTGGGTCTGCATCTGCCTGCCACAGTGCCTAACCTTGACAGTATTAACCAAATTTGACCAGCTCATCCCTTTGGTTTTTCCACTTTGCCCTGTAGCTGTAGATGAAAGTTTGTTCTTTTTCACATGAGCATTTTTTGAACCATGAACTATAGCAATACGTAATCCTACCAATAAATTAG
>JAMQGT020008569.1:0-27805 GCA_024447675.2 Pterophyllum scalare
TTGCTGCCTGTATATTGGGGTTTCCCCAATGAATTAAATGTTTGTACCCCACCTTGGCACTCTATTGCCCCACTGGGAGACTTCAACACTCACATGAGCAATAACAGTGAGACCTGGAGGGGTGTGATTGGCTTGCCTGATGTGAACCTGAGGGGTGTTCTCTTATGCACCATCCACAAATTTTCCGCAGCAAACAGCATATTTGAGCATAAAAGTATTCATAATTTTACGGTGTATCAGAAAACCCTAGGTCACAGGTCAATAATCAATTTTGTAATTGTTTCATCAGACCTGCAGACAGATGTCTTCAATACTCAGGTGAAGACTGTGTGTCAACTGATCGCCACCTGTTGGTGAGTTGGAGCGGGTGGTGGGGGAGGATGCTGGACAGGCCAAACAAAGATTGATGGTGTGCTGGGAGTATCTGGCAGAGGGCCTGCAAGATCTTCAGTCATCATCCCCAGCAAAGAGAGGCTGGAAGCATTGAGTCAGAATGGCCAATGTTCCACACCTCCATTGCTGAGCTGCAGCTGCTGGGTGGTTGATGCCTGTTGCAGTAGTAATCCCCAAACACTGGAGGTGAAGGGGGCCTATCAAGCTGAAGAAGGAGTTCTATCAGGTTTGATTAGCTTGATAGAACTCCGGCACCTGGCGCCAAATGGAGAGTGGCATTAGCTGAAAAAACTCAGGTGTAGGAGTTTGGTGAGACCACTGAACAAGGTTGGCCTCGAAGTGATTCTGGTAAACCGTCAGGCAACTCAGGAGGGGACAGTGGTGTTCTACTCTCATTGTGTATAGTATAAGTGGAGTGCTGCTAACTTTAACTGGATGTTCTGGGGCATTGAGAGGCCTCTGCAATGTTGTTTGGAGATCTGGGGCAGTGCCTCTGGATAGACAGGGGAGGTGGTAGCCATTTTTAAGAATGGGGACTAGAGGGTATGTGTGAAGATACCACTCTGCCCTGCCTATCTTTTAATTGGAATTTGTGTGTGCATCTCGCTTTTTTGGGGTCATGGCCATGCAGCCCAGATCGTGACAGGTGGGGACTTGTCTGGGATTAGGCTGGATATTTTTTATTGGCTGTTCTATGTTGTTGTGAGGTGTTGCCAGGACATTGGGTTTTGTGTGAAGCAATGTGGACTGTTTGCTCTACTCTGTGTCCAGGGAGCTGCAGTTGGAATTTAATTTGAATACTGTGGTTAATTTGAGTTGTGTCTCAGGCTAGTAAGTTTACACACAGCAGCTTGTGTTTTGGACACCCAGGAAGGTGTGAGGTATTAACAGTGATTGCATGGTTCTCTAGTGCTGTACGTTTTGGCTAATGTAAACTCGCTCTCTGTAGCTATAGCAGCATGGTCCTTTTGGAGTTTTTGTTTTGTTTTGTTTGTTTGTTTTGTTTTTTAGCTTGTTGTTTTTGTGAGCATTTGTCTCAGGTACACTTCCAGAGCTGTCAGGTGAGTAACCAGCCTCCTGGGGCCTTAACTGTGTTGGTGGGTTAAGCTTTTAAATAGCCCACCGCTAATTTGCATGAAGACTAGGGTTCATGGATCACTTTGGGGAGGCAGGCAAGTTGGGCCACCCCCCAACTTGGGGGGCATAAGGAAGCTGATCAATGATTATCACCTATAACCTGCTCTGTTAGATTGCTTTTGAGCAGCAGAGCTAATCTTTTTGCCAATTTCATGACATGGAATAATAAAAGTTGCAAAAAAAAGGTAGTTGAGCAGATCCAACATGAGTTGTGAGTTGGAACAAGCAAAGACAGAGTTATAAAGAATTTGGATTGGGTTTGGTTAGATGGGAAGCTTTTTGTGTTTTGCTGAAGTAAGGCGTTTTCATAAAGTTACATCAGTGAAGTTGGTACAGATTGCGTAACATTTTGAGTAACTTACTTACTGATTGTAACAGGTTGCTTTTGGTGAGGGCTATTTGTTACTATTTGATCTGTTTTGGATAGTAACTTTGTTTAGACAGTCCTCTTTGGTTTGTGACTGGTTACTTTTTGAGTATATTACTATGAGTTGTTTGACTTTACAACAGTTGTTTGGGGGTTGTTGCTCTGGCTGGGGTTAAAAACCAGCCTAGTTGTTTAGCCTCCCTGTGTAACTTCTGTCTCTGGTTAGTCTGTCCTGCTTTCTCTTAAAATGCTTCTTTGGGTAGACAGGATTGCAGAGAGGTAAGGGACAGTACTGGTCTTTTGAGAAATGACCTATTGTTGGATGAGTGTGGTTGTCCGAATGCTAAGAAGCTTTGGTTAACATTGAATCTCTGTTGTGTTTGACACCTATACTTGGTGCACCTAGATTTGAACATTTGTTGGTGCTGCGGGTGAAGGCAAATGGATTGTGCAGGCTTAGTCTAACTCTACCTTTTTGGCATTCTTTAGGTTGCCCTAGTAAGAGACCGAGCAGTTAATGTTTCTCCAGTCTTACGATCTGAACATCTGACACATTAAAGGCTGTGATTGTTCTGTTATGAAGTTGCTAATGTTATGCGTTCAGTAACAAATTTCATCCATGTAGGACAAAAAGCAGAAAGCCTGCCCTCATGTGTTCTCTTCAGGTATTGCAACTTGGCAAACTTTTATTTTATTTGAACCGAAACTTTATTGAACAGCAGTAGCAGTTAAGCAAAACAGAAATAGTGGCAGCTCCCACTTCATGATGTCCGGTTGGAAGAAATTACTGCATATATCTTTCGTTCAAGGTTGCATTGCCGGTGCGTGCCAAAGAAATAATTTTGTAACATTGTTTCTGTGTTAGCTATAGCTCACTTATGCATTATTTGACTGTAAAATTAGTCTCTTTGTTAGTGCAACTTACCTGTGATTTGCAAGGTTGTCCAAGATGGCGTCGGTAGTGTAAGTTTATACATATAGAAGTATTTAGCATGTCACTCAGCGGAAATTCATTATAAAGTGCATTTCATGCTGCACATATTCATATTTTTATTGTATTGTTTGTCTCATTTTCAGTTTCACCCTCTTGAATGTCATTAAACTTGCTGACAACTGTCTTCAGTCTCCAGAGTTGTGATATGAGAAAGGTGTTAAATAGCCTTTGCATCAGACATGCACAAGTAACGGCACAGTGATAAATGTGGCTACAGACATATTAGCTCAAGCTCAAATTTTTTAATGATTATTGTGCTATTGTACCATCATTACTAAGTTCATGTATTTGAATTGGTTCCTTAAGTTTTTCTTTGTTGTAGGGAATGGAGATCCTATGGAAGACTTCGGTTTTATGGAGGGGGGTGTGACAACCCACTCTGTCCTGCCTTTCGTTTGGCCTGTTTGGGCAGCAGGTCTCCTGCAAGCACTGGAGGACTGGTTCATTTCCAGTCAGTGATACTGGTAACACCTGGCCCCAATATGTGCCAGTGCCCTATATAAGTGCTCACAGCTCATTTGATGGGTGGTTCTCCTCCCTGAGACACTTCCTTAGATTTTGATTTGTTGTTGGGTTTTTTTTTGTTTGGTTGGTTTTTTTTGCACTTGAAAACAGTACATATACTATTTCTTCAGTCATGAACTCACTGACACAACTGATTGTACTGACTACAAATGTCATGGTTAGTTTAAGTACTGCCTTTGTTCCTTTCATTTAAAATAAACAGTATTTTAATTGGCATTTGTGTGTGCATCTCCCTTTTTTTTTCCCTTTTTTTTTTTTTTTTTTGTCATGGCTGTGCGGCCTGTTTCGTGACAGTGTGCTCCAATTACTAGGAGATCATGCTACTCAGCCTCCCTGGGAAAGTCTATGCTAGGGTACTGAAAGAAGAGTCCAGTTATTAGATCAGTGGTTACCAAAGTCAAGAGTGCCGCAGCCCATTTACAAACCAGAAAATCCCAAGCCCCCCCCCCCCCATACAAGAGAAAGTGATGTATTTCCTTGAAAATTAGATTAAAAAACATAAACAACACAGGCTGTTGGCTAATTGCTAATGCTACCCAGCCACATTAAACTGCTAATGCCAATATGTGACCCATTTGCCACATAAGAGCAGTAAATTTAGGTCAGAGTAATGAGTAATATCAAAAACTAAACACCTCCTATTACTGGTTTAAATTAACTTTTTATACAAATAAATACATTTATATAAATATGTAAGTGTACATACTTGTGAGTAATTTCAAACTGAATTTCTGTTATTACTGACACCCCCCTGTCATGGCCCACACTTTGGAAAACACTGCGTTAGATGATCCTCAAATTCAGGAGGAACAATGGGGCATATTTGAAATTATCTGCCACAGCACATTACTCCATTTATGCTCGCTTTTCTTTTGTAGTGCTAGCTAGATGCTGAAGTACTTGGATCACAATTTATGCACATCCGCACCAAAAATGTCATTGCAGCCTACTTTAATCCCTGAGTATGGAGCTATAAATTATGCATGAATTATATGTTTTCCCTCTTTCATCTGTTTGTATGCAATAAGCCCCGGTGATGGATACACCAATAGGATTGTCTTTTATGTGTTATTGTTCCCTCCATTTAGGCTCAATTCAGTTTGATGTTTGAAGGCTCTGTGATGTAAAATAAAATCTTCCCTCAAATGTATTAAACCAAAAATCTAATAGAGGAAAGTACATATATTTTTGTTAAAATGTAGGGAGTGAAAGTAAATAGTTGTCAGAAAAATAAATACTCAAGTAAAGTACATATACCACTACTTGAGTATAGTAACAAAGTGTTTGTACTTTGTAACTTCCAACCTTGGCAACTAAGGCCGTGGTTCTCAGGTGGAAAAGGTGGTAGGTGCTCACTTTGGTTCAAGGACGAGCTGCTGTTCCAAGTAGAAGAGTTTAAAGTATCTTGGGGTCTTGTTCATGAGTGAGGGAAGAGGGGAGTGGACACGCTGTGGTGAAGAAAGAACTGAGTACAAAAACAAAGCTGCTGATTTATCAGTCAACCTGTGTCCTGGTCGACTAATAATTACTGCAAACTCTGAATAGTGATTGAAAGATGGTAGATACACGAGGCAGAAGGTGGCTGGACTCTCCCTTAGCTATTCAGTGAGAAGTTTAGTTATTCAGGAGGGAGAACAGAGCCACTATGCATCCATATCAAATGTATTATTGTAGGGTCTTTACCATATTACCACACAATGTGAAGTGCCTTGAGGGTGGGATTTGGTGCTATATAAATAAAACTGAATTGACTTGAATTGAACTGAGTTGAAAGGAGCCAGTTGAGGTGGTTAGGACATCTGACTAGGATGCAACCCAAGTGCCTCTTGGTTGAGGCATTATGGGCATGTCTTAACTGGAAGAGACCCCTGGGTAGACCCAGGACACACTGGAGAGATTACATCTCTCAGCTGGCCTCAGCATGTCAGCATCTAGCTAGCACTACAGATGAGCTTGAAGTGTTGGCTGGGGAGTGATGGCTGCGCTTCTCTGATTAGACTGCTGCTCCCACAACATGGCCCCAGATAAGCAGCGTAAAATGGATGGATGGATGGACGGATAGTTGATGATAACTTGATTATTCGGGCTACTGTGTTTATTTAAATTCTCTCTTATCATCTACTGAGTTTTTAAAAAAAAAGTGGTTTTTATTTGTCTTAAATATCTATCACTTGCACTTTTAGTCATGTCTTAGTCCATCCCACTACAGAAGTGAAAAATATTATTTCCTCTGAGTAGCACTTGACTGCAGTGCATAGCTGCATCAGCTGTGATGTGATAATGTGATGGACTGTTCACATAAAAATTACAGTACACAGTTTTTCCTGCTAGCACAGCACTAGGCTGACATCCTCCAACATGATTTAATGTGAAATTGTTTGTCTTTGGGTGTTTCTTCCCAAGGAAAGATAGTTTGAGATTCACATTCATTTTAAGCCTTTACTACCTTTACTTTAAGTAGAAATCATATACAAATAGCTTATGTCAAGAAATTCATAACCGAACATCATCAGCTAGAGAAACTCCAATGAAAATTCAATTTAATTTATTTATATTTATATATTGCCAAATTACAACAGTTGCCTCAAAGCACTTTAAATTGTAAGGTAAAAACCCAACAATAATTACAGAGAGGCTCAGTCATCTGCTGAGACCGGTTGGGGCTGAGGGGGAGAGACAGATACAAAAGACACACTGTGGAAGAGAGCCAGAGATTAATAATAACTAATGGTTAAATGCAGAATCATGTATAAACAGATTGAAAAGAGGTGAATGAAAAATAAATACTAATGTATCATGGATCCCCCCAATTTCCTAGGCCTATTAAGGGATGGTTCAGGGTCACCTGATCCAGCCCTAACTATAAGCTTGATCAAAAAGGAAAGTTTTAAGCCTAATCTTAAAAACAGAGAGGGTGTCTGTTCCTCGAATCCAAGCTGGGAGCTGGTTCCACAGAAGAGGGGCCTGAAAGCTGAAGGCTCTGCCTCCCATTCTACTTTTAAGTATCCTAGGAACCACAAGTAAGCCAGCAGTCTGAGAGCAAAGGGCTCTATTGGGGTGATATGGAACTATGCGGTCTTTGAGATAAGATGGGGCCTGATTATTCAAGACCTTGTATGTTAGGAGAAGGATTTTAAATTCTATTCTAGATTTAACAGGGAGCCAATGAAGAGAAGCCAATATGGGAGAAATATGCTCTCTCGTTCTAGTCCCTGTCAGTACTCTAGCTGCAGCATTTTGAGTCTGCTGAAGGCTTTTCAGGGAGCTTTTAGGACAGTCTGATAATAATGAATTGCAATAGTCCAGCCTAGAAGTAATAAATTTATGAATTAGCTTTTCAGCATCAGTCTGAGAAAGGATGTTTCTAATTTTAAAAGTATTGCGCAAATGCAAGAAAGCGGTCCTACATATTTGTTTAATATGTGCATTGAAGGACATATCCTGGTCAAAAATGACTCCAAGGTTTCTCACAGTGTTACTGGAGGCCAAAGTAATGCCATCCAGAGTAAGTATCTGGTTTGACACCATGTTTCTAAGAATTGTGGGGCCGAGAACAAGAACTTCAGTTTCATCTGAATTTAGAAGCAATATATACTAAAGACTTTGAAACTTTGTTGGAAAAACTTGAGCATTATAGTATGAGGCATTGCGCTCAACTGGTTCAGAAGCTATCTATTTGAATTTTTTTCTCATAAAATCTGGATTATCTCCAAAATATAATTAATGAAGAATTAACTAAAGTAGATATATGGCTTAAATGCAAAAAAGATCAATGGAAGGATCATTGAAAATGATGAACACACAAAATTTTTAGGAATATGCACTGATAAATTTTTAAATTTCAAAAAACACATTGATGAATTGACAACTAAATTATCTAAACAGGTTGGTTTCTTTTATAGAATCTGACATTATCTCCCTCTTGAAGCTCTCATAACCTTGTATCACACCTTATTTGAACCACATTTGAATTACTGTAATATCATATGGTGTAACATGTATCCAAGCTATACTTGATAAACTGCTTGTTTCACAGAAGAAAGTGATATGTGCCATAACGTGGTCTGAAGTTTAATCCTCCCTCCGATCCTCTCTTTTATAGGCTTAAGCTTCTGAAGCTCACCAAGAGCAACACTTTTTATAATGCATACATGATGTTTAATGTAGTATATAGAGTAAATGGAAGACTTTGCCAACTTATTCCAATAATTTATCAGACCCATGAACATAATACTGGAAGGAAAAAATCAGTTGAAGGGGGGAAAGCGCAAACTGAAATGTACGAGCTTTAGCATCACATGCAAAGGTCCGGAGATCTGGAATGAAATTAACAGCACAATACAAAAATCATCTTCTCTAAAGATATTTAAGAAACTTTTGAAAAATGAACTGTTATAACATTATACTCAGACAAACTCAAATGGCTGCATAATTAACAGTAAAACCAGTTACAAAAATCAGAATATACTATAAAGTAATGTAAATTCCTTATCATTTAATAATTATATATAATATGATGCTCTTAATAATATCTGGATAGAAAGTATAAGGATGAATTTGTCACTTCGAATAATCTAATGTTTGGGGTTTTTTTTGGTGTTTTGTGAATACGGCTGTAAATAATTAATGTGATGAGTGCATTATCATGTTCAAAAAATATCAATGTGTGATACTAGGTAAGGGAATGTAGGAGTGTATGTGGAGTATGTGAAATAAGAATAATGTTTTGACTAGATGTTTGTGTGGGGGTATGGATTAACTGTACTGTTTTTGTAAATGTAATGGGGTTTTTTTTAATGTTTTTGGGGTCCCTGTATAAGCTAAGCAGCTTCTTGGGAGTTCACCCCCTTTTTACAAAATCTTACAAAAGTAATCTTAGGCACATGTACCCATCTTAAAATATATGGTAAATTCTTTAAAATTTTGTGAATAAATAAATAAATAAGAAGCAGGACATTAGAGGTCATCCAAGCCTTCATGCCTTTAAGACATTCCTGCAGTTTAACTAATTGATGTGTGTCACCTGGCTTCATGGATAAATAAAGCTGAGTATCATCTGCATAACAATGGAAATTAATGTAATGCTTTCTAATAATACTGCCTAAGGGAAGCGTGTATAATGTAAATAAAATTGGTCTTGCATAGAAACCCGTGGAACTCCATAATTAAGCTTAATGCTTGCCTGCCTATGTGCAGTATGTATAACTACTTTAGTGCTATGATAAAAATAGATTGTTCATAGATTAAAAGAAACAAGCCAAAATCAGGTCTGCTTACTATAAAAAAAAATAACATTAAATAGCTTTAAATGCAATTGGGATGAAATCTTTTTCTTCCATTTACCATGGCAGTGATGCTACAAATGACCTTTAAATTAAATAGAACATGACACAGTGCACAAGAAACCACATTTCTTCTGCCTGTCTGCTACTACTTCTAACATTTACTAGATTTTTTTTTTAGACAAAAGCCATGTCTTTCAGGTGCAAAGATTAAAAAAATAGTCACATAAAAACTGATCATGTGTGTGTGTGTGTACATGTACATGTGTGTATGCCAGCTCAGCTCATTTCATAAGGAGGTGTGAAGAGGCCAGCACCTGCTGCTGACAAGGTGTCACATATGCAGTTTCCTTCTCAAACTAGTGCATTGTATTAAGAATGTCAGAACAGGCATATTACTAACTTGTTCATGCTCAGTTGATAACAGTTGATAATATACACACCTCTGATGCAGCTGGCCAACTGATGGAAATGGTAGTGCTGTTGGCCAAACACAATTGAAAGGTGTTCAGACGTAGCAAGAGAGAAGGGAAGGTAAAGGGGGAGATCTAGCTGAAATGATGGAAAGAAGGAAGGTAGATGCATTGTCTGCGCAAGAGACTTGGCGGAAGGGAGGTCAGGAGCACTGAAGCTGGATACAAACTGTTGTATCATGATAATGACAGGAAGTGAAATGAGTAGGGATAATCTTTAAGGAAGCGTATGTGAATAGTCTTGTGGTGGTCATTCAGCCTTTGACCACACCAACAAGCCTGTAGATATGGCACAACCACTTGAGCGTTGCATTTTCAGAAGAGTTGACACATCCATATAAACATATACAGAATACATTTGACCTAAAGCTACATATAAGCAGATTTCATGAGATGGGACAGTTTACCTCCAAATCTTTGCCTGTTCCAAAAACCTTGAGTGTGGCCTTCTGCTAATGATTGCACTCAGCTTGAACACTGCGGTGTAGAACACAGTTACCTGCATTGTAGAGGGTGACTGCCTCATCAATTAAAAGTAGGTTAAAGTGGGATTGAGCAGGTGGGGGGACCCTAAGATCGGCTGTATTGGCTCCATGTGGGGGAAAGAATCCCAGGCTCACAATTTCTAGTGTGAGCTCCAGTAGATGTTCTGTGTGCAGGCTGTGATCAGCTGCACCAGTCTAACACAGAGCTTTACTATAAAATCACCAAAGCTAACCTGTTTATCCTTCACTGCAGTATTTTCATGCAACCTTTGAACAACACAACGTTAGTACACCTCCATTTTGTAGGATGTTTCACAATATGAAAAAAACATAACTTCACATCATATACCAATCCAACACCTGATTTTAAAAATGGAAGATTTAAATTTCCCATTTATCAAATGTCACTGAGCAGTCTTTACCTTAAAATCCAACTTCTCTTCTTCCACCCCTCTCCTCTTTCCTACATCTTTCTCCATCTCTGAGTGAACGTCTCTCTTTCTTTTCTTTCCCTGGAAATACAGCTGCTGGACCTTTAGCTATAGCAGACCCACTGTGTGACAAACTGCACACAAACAGTTTGTGTGTTTGCTGATATTTGAGCTGTTAAAAATGTTACATTTGAAATTACCTGCCACAGTGAGTCAAACCTAAAGTAATAAGTCTGTTTTGAAAATGTAAACAGAAAGTACAGATATCTGTGTAAAAAATGTATGGAGTAAAAGTAAAAAGTTGTCAGAAAAATACTCAAGTAAAGTACAGATACCTGAAAATTCTTCTTAAGTACAGTAACAGAATATTTGGACTTTGTTACTTCCCAGCTCTGCCAGTTTCCCCTGCAATATAGGCTTGTTGCAAACATGTGGCGTCACCAGTTTTCTCACTTCAGATGTAACCCCTTTTAACCAATAAGTAATTTTTCATAGAACAACACTTTAGCATCATTAGCAGCACCACCATTCTAAGGGCAAAACGAGCACCCTTGGATTATATGAATAAAGGACAATGTTGAAATATTTGTTTTTGTTTTTGTTTTTTCATTCTTCTACTTGATCAAAATTCTTAGTTAGAATACATATCAATGTGAATTAGTTGTAGTTGAACAAAGTGGACATTCCACTATAGTTATTTGGAGAGCCAAGTGTGACATGCTCAGTGACATTCCCAAAATGGCAGTAGCAAATCTGATATTATTAAACAATGCAGCCTGGACAGAGTAGGTGAAAGAACCCAGGCCAATATGCTGTTGGAGACTGTCCTCTAGAAAAACATCACTGGTTATCCTCCTGTTTAAATTACATACAGCAGTCAGAATGCACTTTCTAATAACTTTTTTGTTTGTTTTTTGTTTGTCTTTCTGTGGGGAATTTGTTGTTGCCGTGGCTCTGGTTTCCTCCCCGAGAACAAAGCTGGCAATTTAGAATTTAGAACTGGTGATTCAAACTTGGCCATCGGTGAGAATGTGAGTGTAACAGATGGGCAAACTGTTGGGGGTGTACCCCATCTTTCACCCTATTACAGCTTTACACTCTGTCAACAGCATGTTAACAAGCTTCATGAGGTTATCATGTTGAATGGTTTCCAGTTAATAAAGGAGTCTTTTCTGAATTTAAGTGGTGACATATATTGCATTCTTAAATTTAAGACCATTTACAATAAACACTTCTATTCATCTACTGTAATAATACAGTAGTAATAAAACTAGCTCAGGTCCACAATGTATGTGGGAATTCCTTCAAGCATCATGGTCTCTTTTTACCATAAGCAACTTTGTGCAAATTGCAGCTACCAATAATAGGCAGAACTAATGTCAATGCTAGTGACTCCCATATGTTTTTTCTTTGCCTTTCTTTTGGTTTCTGTCTTTGTCTCTTTGTACGTGCTCTATATACTTTGTTTTATTTTGAAGTATATTCTTGTCATGTGGCTTGTGGTGTTTTGTTTTTGTCTTTGTTGTTGTCCTGCCACTGTGTGATAAAATTCACTTGTGCCTTATTAACCTTTTTACGGAGGGATGTACTAGCAAGGTATGCCGAGCCTAAGGCCTGAGTTTTTAGTGTCATAAAGATGTCTTTTTTACTTATACATCACCATAGCAAATTATGCTGAACTTGAGCTGGAGAAGGTTATGCACAGAGTTTCAGCTTCAATTGACAGTGAGAACTACTTTTTAAATCAGTTTAATGACAGTATGCTCTAATTGGGAAATTCAGTTTCTGCATTTCATACAGTTGTGGTCAGATGTTTATATCCACTCATCATGGGCCTGAATGTCATGGTAATTTAGAGCTTTTAATCATTTATGTTCTGAAACTGTTCTCTTTTTTCATGGTGAAATGATTGTACAGCATACATCTTTAATAACTTTCAAAAACAAGAATTTATTTTGGAATTTCTTTAAGCAACACAGGGTCAGAAGTACACAAACATTCACTTGAATCTTTTTTTTTTTTAAAGTGGTGCTGCACATTCTACTGTATCCTTTAACTTGATAAGACCAAGGCTTAGTAACTGCTTGTTAGTGATCATGATTGACTATACTGATATTTTCTCTTTGTCAGCCTAAAAAGGATTTGCTTGTATTCATAATTTGAAGTATTTTTTTTTTAATTCTGTGAATTTACAAGATCTATGACTTTCTGAACTACATCTCAATTTTTCATCCAAATACAAGGATTTGTTGGTTGGTGGGTTTTCAAACATTGCTAACCCTTTGTCTCAAAATGGCTTTTATGTTTAACAGGAAGCGTGTAGTGAGCCACATTCACATCATAAAACAATACTATTCACTAATTACATTTGGTCAGTACCCAGCTTGATAAAATTAATTCCCATTTTAAGGATGACACTGCTTACTTGTACATGAATGCTATGGCTCATCCACCAATATATTTTTTGTGTTAATGTTCAGCTCCAAATAGTTGATGTCACAGCAGTCCTCTTGGGATGAGTGCTCACTTCTGCAAGCTGTTTAAATTACCATGAGAAATAATCATATAAACATGGTGTCATTGATAAAATTCCCATGGAGCACCAGTTTTAATATCCAGAGACTGGGAGAAATTATTTGTCAACTATGAAAAGCATGCCTTTTTTTAGGTTAAAGCACTGTTTCTCAAACTGTGGGGTGAAGGGTCATGACAGGTTTTGTTTTTTCTGCACAAATGACCTGGGAGAAAAGTCATGCAGAATAAATGTTGAAAAACATATTCATTCTCATGGTGGAACAAGGAAACGTTAGCAGGTATATTAGCACAACATTAGCAGAACAACTAGCGAAACTCTCCCCCGTCACCCTCAGCTGTGCACAGTACTAGTCAAAAGTTTGGACACACTGATACTTTTCCAGTTAGAATTCTCCATTATGGACTTAACCTAATGGATAACAGTATGGGTTTATCACAGAGGGTTGAGGATTTGATATTATAATCAAGAAAATATCATTTTTAAAACAATACATTTCTTTGGTTGAACTTTCCAGTGAAACTCAGAACCAGTACTTATTACATGGAATATAAAAAATATATATAATAAAATAAAATATTTGCTTCTATCTTCATGTTGTGACAGTTTGCTTAGGTGTCGAGGCTTTACAGTAAGTTTGGTCTTTTGGGGTGCCAGCCAGGTTTAGAGATTACGCACAATGACAAAGTATTCAAGAAATGGGAAACTTAACACCCTAAACATCGACTGAAAACACCCAAGATAGAACCATATATTTCAGTCTATTATAAGTACAGCAGTTCATTTATAAGGAAAATAAAAATAAATCCAGTCTAGGTTTAATCAATCCCCATTTCATGCCAGTCAGTTCAAAGAACTGAAAACTACACAAAAAATTCAGGATCAAAACAAGGATGTCCTCTATTTTTTTAAACAGGCAGTCACCCAGATTAACCAGGTCTAACCTGCTGGCCTGACTTACTGCACCGGGGTGATTTTGGGTTGTCCACTCCTGGGTCATCTCTTTGAATTCCTGATCTTGTTTCCTGTTTGCTTCTCCCAGCTGACTGTCCCGAGGCAAGGGTAGACTACTCAGAGATGGAGGCTAAATTATGCCTATGTTAGCTTTGGAGGATGTTCTGTCTGCTTCCTTACATTTTCCACATAGGAAAACAAGTATAGGGGCTGAACACTGATTGAAGTGCCAAATCCGTGGAATCTTGCTGATTGACACCCAGTGGGGTGTAGGGCCATCTGGCTGTTGCTGTTATAAATGTCTAATTGACTTCAAAGTGTAGACTGCCAGAATGAAGTTAAGTGTATTTGTAGTGATGAAACAACAAAAAAGTCTTCTCAATAGAATTATGCAAAGCAGTTAGGGAGGTTCAAGGACTGCAATGAGAACTGGTCCAAAGTCTCTACAAAATCGGCCATTGAGCAGTTCCAACAAAAGCTCATTTTCCACACAATCCCTCACCAGGATTTTCTCCCGCAGGTTACTCAGAAACAAAAGCTCTAGGTCTCCTGCTCAGAAGGGAACAGAAGTTCAGTAGAGATCACAGAACACAGGCAGACAAACATGCAAATTCAGAAGAGCCATTACCACTAACTATTCTCAAAGCAACAATCATTTCATTGAATGGGTCTTTCCCACAAACCTGCTTGATGTTTCACCATAAATTGTTAAGCTTCCAGTTGATTCAAAAGGACCTTACAGTATACCATCTCTTATGGTTGACTGCAATCTACGACGACCTGCAGTTTCACTCCAGGTAAGTCCTCCGGATAGGTTGGAACACTTGCATGTCCCATAGAACTGCTCACTCTCACTGTTGTCATTCCTTCTGCCTTCTGTGAGCTCCTCTTTTAGGTGTTTCATGACATCAGACTTTGGGATAAGCACTAATCCAAGATCCATTAAACTTTCAGTATGCTGATGTGTTAACCTCCATCCAAGAGAAACATCAAACGGTTCTCAAATATTCAAGTGATTTATCCACATGTTTTTGCTGTTCCTGGAAGAAGCTGAACAATCCTTTGCTCATTTGCTCCATTTGCAAGGTGATAACTTTCTGAAGCTGTTCCAGCATGTTCTGCTCCTATGCATTTTACAAAGTGGAGAAAGTCACTGCCTGTGGTGTTTCATCTACATTTCCATTTCCAGAGACAAAACTCCAGGGAGTTAAAGTTAAGTTGGGTAATTTAGTCAGGTATGTCCAACAGTGAATATGTTTGAGGAGAATCCAGTACAGAGATTGGATTTTCTGATCCTCCATTTCCAGGAGTAACTCATTGTGGGTATCCATTTTGCTTTTCTTGGTTGCTTGCGATGCATTTTGTTTTGTTCTTAAAATCTGTGTAAACAGTAAGTATGGGCATGACGTTGGGTTCTTCAAATTAGAAAGTCTTATTTCCACATAGTCCCTGCTGTGAGGGTTGCGCTGTATTTTACATATTCCAGTGTTCAAATATTCCATAGGAAGTTTTGTAATACATACAGTATACAACTTTCTCTGTCATTAGATACTCAATTTACAATCATCAACAAGTGACAAAATGCAAGAATCCTAATGAAAAACAACAGAGACAAATGCATCATAGCTGAAAAATAAAGCACAAATAGTGCAGAATGGTGCACTTATTTGTACACATACAGTACCAGTCAAAAGTTTGGACACACTCACTCATTCATATGAATGAGTCCAAACTTTTGACTGGTACTGTAATTTGCAACAAGACATGGTATCTACACAAACTAGATCATCTAGAATATGGTCTTTAATACTGGGCCATTGCCACGATGCACCTGTTAACAGCTTTTAATACCAAGCGTATCACCACCAATACGTCTGTGTAAGCGCACCTTGAATTACCGTAATTCAAACAGTTTCTGAAAGCTGAGAAATTGCGCTTCACAGCCAACAGAGGGTTATTACAGTAATTGTTGCTGGAAGTCTGTGAACGGTGGGACATTTGAAAGAAGTTGTGTCAGCAACAACACACTGGTGTTAAAGGGATAAATAAATGGGCTGGTGTTACTGTGGGCCCCTGAGGAAGGCCCTTCCCACCCAGGTTGCTCCCTGGGCGCTCCCTAGCTGCCCCCTGCTCCACGTTGCGCTGTGTGCTACACACTCCATGTTTGATGGGTTAAATTTGACGATGGGTTAAATTGACTGAAATTCACTGCATGTATATGGATGTGACAAAAAAAGTTCTTTTTCACATCTTCTCTTCTTGTAGACAATGTCAATCTATGCTTCCATTTTCTCACTACAGTTGATTTAGAATCAACACAGGCGCACGGGGAAAATATAAAACCTTCTGCCATTGGTTAAAATCTGTCCATAAAAATTATGAACTGAACCAATGACAAAGGGCAGCTTCAACCTACTGCCATCCGGCCCAAGCTCATTCTGCAGTTCTACAGGAACTGAATGGCCCACAACACTGGGCCATATACCCCACCCCACAGCATTCCCCACAGGATATCTTAAGGGACGCGGACAAATGAATTCTCCGAGTTCACAAAACACATGTAGACTGGATGGGCGAACTCCTATGCACACTCAAATGTCCTTGTGAGGATAAAAAACTGGCCCAGGATTCTGCAACCAGGACGGATACCACATTGTTCCTCCAGAATCTGAATGAACTCTCCTTTCCAGCACCCTGTCATAGACCTTCTCAGGGAGGCTGAGGAGTCTGATCCCTAAATAGTTGGAGCACACCTTCTAGTCCCCCTTCTTGAAGATGGGAACCACCACCCCAGTCTGCCAATCCAGATGTGAGAAACTGAGGGAAAATATGGTAACCTCTGTGTTCCTCTAGTGGCTCCTGCCACCCTGGCAGCTCCATCTTCAATATACTTTGTCCAACATATATACTATCCCTCCTCTGCACATGTCCAAACCATCTCAGCCTTGCCTCTCTATCATTCTCTCCAAACCGCTCAACCTGAGCTGTCCCTCTGATATACTGATTTCTAATCCTGTCACATCCTGGTCACTCCCAATGAGAACCTTAACATCTTCAACTCTGAAGTCCTTTTTGTCAGTGCCACCATCTCCAAACCATATATCATAGCAGGTCTCACTACTATCTTGGAATCTTTCCCTCGCAGGCTTGAAGTTATCCTTCTGTCACAGATCACCGTTGACACTAGTCTCCATCTACTCCAACCAGCCTTCGCTCTCTTCTTCTCTTCTGATGATTAACTCAAGGTAGTTAAATTCATCTACCTTCACTATCTCTACACCTTGTAGCTTCACTGTAACATCCATCTCTTTCTTACTCACACACGTGTATTCTGTCTTGCTTCTACTGACTTTCATTCCGCTTCCCTCCAGAGCATACTTTGACCTCCCCAGACTCTCTTCCACCTGCTTTCTACTATCACATTGTTGCCTGTGAACATTATAGCCCATGGAGACTCCTGCCTGACCTCACCTGTCAGCCTGTGCATCATCATCACAAACAAGAAGGGGCTCAGAGTAGATCCCTGATGTAATCCCACCCCAACCTTGAACCTATTTGCCACTGCACACCTCTCACCACATGTCCTGCACGAGCCTCACATACTTGTATCGCCATTGTGGCTTTTTTTTGAACATGTTAATACTTTCCTGCTATTCCCGACTTCCCCATGCAGTACCAAAGTTTCTTTGCAGCATTAAAAAGCATGTTAAGAGAATGGCAGGGATAGTTCTCCCCTTCATACCAACTGTAAAATGGGCTAACCTTTTTTATAGCTCATCTTTTTATATACTGATAAGGTTTAAAATTAGGGGTGTGGCTGCTTTGACTGAAAAATGTGCCAAGAAAAGGAACTGTAACCAATCATCTTCTCCTAGGCTACACCTCTACTACTTCAAGTCACTGAACCAGACGTCTTGCCCATGTTTGTTGTGTCAGTGCTATTTAGGGCATTTTTTACAGAAAATAAACTTCATCCAGTTAAACTGAATTGCAAGAATTTTTTTCAACATTGCATTTTGACATGCATTTTAGCTTTACGGGCATAGAGTTATTCTTGATAAGTATTGTACGATATTCAGAAGGTTAATTGTTCACAGAATATCCTCTCAGCTCCCAAGTGTTAATGCATCGTCATCTAATTTGTGGTAAAAGGAAAATAAAAAATAAATAAAAGCTTGCTTCCATAGTGAGCTGCCAACAGTTCTTTTTCTTCACTCGTTAGACAGTGTGATTGGCATAATCAGGCTACAACGAAGCTGAAAGGAAGAAGCCATCAGCAGGAATTAGCGTCACTGAGGTGCACTAACAGTCAGTAATGTCAATGGGACACGTATCAGGAATGGAGGATTGAATAAAAAGCGCACGTGGATATGAGTCCTTAGTTTGGTACTGACCCCACCGGAACAACCAGGAAATGGCTGCCTGATCAAATCTAACATTAACAGTGCGTTTCTAAGACAAACATGGAGGCAGGAGTTGGAGGCGGGGGCGTAGAAAATAGCAGTAGCAGATATATTTGAGGTGACAAGCCGCGTACAAAGCCTTGTCAGGAGTCTGAGATGTGAAGAAAGGCTGTCAAGATTCAGAGGAAGGCAGGCATGCTGTGGTCTTTTGAAGGAGCTTGTCATTATAACAAATTGTTTCTTCAGGTCTGATTTCTAATTTAGCCATCTATTTACAGCAATCATTTGAATATTCACTGTTGATCACGGCACAAAATCATGTTGTGCATGTCGTCTGTTTGGTTTGGTGTATTTTTGGAGGAATCATGGCTTAATATAATTAAATTACCTGCCTGGGTTGACTTGTAATTGTAAGTTGGAACAATAGGGTTGGAGTTGTTAAGCCAACCTAATTCATAAGATGAAATATTGATGTGATGTCAAACACTTCGATGATGCTGTCATGGAATAACTCCTTGGAGAGGCCCCTTCAATGTCCACTCTTAAAGTTCGTCTTAAAACCCTGTCCCGTTCATCTTTTTTCTGCGAGACCTAATTTTAAACTATATGTCTTTACACATGAAAGAGTTCCTTTTTTTGTAAGTTTTAATGTACAGCACTTTGTGTCTGCTGTGGATGTTTTAAAGTGCTTTTATAAATATCTAGCACATAATTTATGCACCCCCCCCCCCAATAAAATAACATCATTTTGATGTACAAAAAATATCTTAAATGAACAACATCTTAATTTTCTTTATTCATTATCAATTTTGGGTAAAATACTAGCATGTTTAATCATTTGGTAATGTAACCCCCCCTCTCCCCACAAAAGCTTGGTATCACCCAACCTGCTTTTTCTACCAAGCAGTGGCCACTGTTTGCTTGTGGAAGCAGCTGCTGGGGAGTGGGTGTAGTTCAAAAAAATTAAAAGAGCGCCAAAAAGTGGACAAAATGAGGTACAGTATATGTATATGTATTGTTAGCTGATGATTTAATAACTATGCCACTGTGTATCAGACACACTTTTAGAGAAGTAAATGATTTAATAAATAAATAAATAGGCAGAGAGCTTACCCCCCCCCACCCCCCAATGTTGGACCCAAAGTCACGCCCTTGAATGGTATTGAGCCAGTTTTGGGTTTGTGGGCACTGCAGGACAAATTGTGAGCTGGACCAGAAAAAAAAAACGTTGTGATCCACATAAACTAATCAGCACTGTGCGTGGACAACAGAGGCAGTGAAAAATGGGAAGGGTTTAGTAAAAAGCTTTGAGATGACAAAATAATTGACAATCAGCCTATGTGGAAAGGCTAATTAGCAAGCGTGGGAATAAAGAAAACTTCAAAAAGCATGCCCAAAACATGTTCACTTAGAGCCAGTTGTCGACTGAATGAAAGAACAAAAGAATACAAATGCAGAAACTTAGCTAGATTACAGACACACACATTGTGTAAAGGTGGAAAAAGAGCCACAGTGTGATAATGGCTATGAGAGTGTATTTATGTCTCGTGTGGCATGAACATCATTTTCGTTTTAATATCTTTAGAAACTATTTAGCTAGTCAGACTTTTCATAAAGGTGATAATCAAAAAGAGGCAGTAAGCTGTTTATAGCTAATAAATGGTGCGGAATTTTATACGAGAGATTCATCCTAAAATGTGATTGATCCTGTTTGCAGTTCTACAGATGTGTCAGTAACTGCTTTCACACCTTGGATTAAAACCGTTTAGCTCAAAACATTAAGGAAAGATAAAACGTCCAAATCTCAGAAGACACGCGTGCATTTATAGATAGAAAACAAAGGTGAGAAGCTGCTAAATATGTTCATTTAAGATTACAGTAGTGTGCAAAAGTCTTGAGGCAACTGTTGCATTTTTATTTTTGTTTCCAAAAAGCCAGACTATGTTGTAATTTTTTAAAATGTTGAGCAATTGTTCTCCAGCTTTATGAAGGTCTTCCAAAGTTTTTTTGTTTGGACTCTGCGTCTTCGCTCATTTTCAGTCCGGTTCTTTTCCCTGACCATTTTCAGAGGATGTTTTTTTTCTTTTTTAAGTCACTTAACACGGGCCTGTGAATTATTTAAGCATAAAAAAGGGACTTAACTGCAGGGATGCACCAGTGTTCTGTCTACACATAACAGAAAACAGCAAAGTACCAATTTTAAATAATATCTTTATGCATAAATATCTATCTTTAGGCACTAGCAGCCTGTGAGGAAGGCCATAATTGGTTCTCATTTCTTTTATTGAATCTTAGGCATAAGTTCAATAAGGAAGATCTGAAATTACTCATCCACATTCTTTCCTGGGTTTTTGTCACCTCTCTAATGACATCACCTCCAGTTTCCCATACTGTCAAACTCAATGCTGCCCACATTTCTTCTAGTCCAATCATCTGTCTGCCCACCTTCCTTGAGCCAATCAGCTTCGCTTAGCATGCTTTAAATATTACTGCTTACCTGCCATTCTCCTTTCCAGATTCATTCATGCAAACCACCTCCTCCCCTTCACCACCCAAGAGCTCCCTCCCAACCTCCATTTTAGTCTCCACCACCACCAGCGTCTAGACTGCCAGGGGTCCTGCCTAATTCTGAACTCTACTGGGACTCCCTTCAGCTTTGATCGGCCATCAGAGTCTAATCTTGAAATCAGCTATTTGTATTTTCAATAAATCTTTTTCAATTTCTCTTAATGATCTTTTCTTATTGAACTGAAACTACAAACAAATGCCTAAGACATCACAGTTGGACAGGAATAAAATACTATTGGAATAAAAGACCTATTGCCTGGAAACTTGGTATATCTCGGCATGGTGTGGGGCTATATTTCAGCCAGTGGTGTTGAGGATCTTGGTCAAAATTGATGGAATTAGGAATGCAGAAAATTACTGTCAGATTTTGATCCACCATCTAGAAAGCATCTGATTGGCAACAGCTTAATTTTTCAGAATGACAATGACCCCAAACACAATGCTAATACAGTAAAAGCATAGCTGGATAGAGAAACACACTTGATGGATCATCTTTACAGACATGATACCAAAGAGGCAGCCAACATCCAAACAAGATCTTTGGAATGTCCTTCACGAAGCCTGGAGATTTATTCCTGAAGACAACTTAAAGAAATGACAGCAAAGCTTGCCTAAGAGAGTTTCAGCTTGAGGAACATGGCAGAGAGCCTGAGGCACTGACCAGCCTCAATATTCAAATATCAATCTGATCCTCCATCTGATGGAATGAGCGCACACCCTCCAATCCACTAGACTCTTTGGTCCTATGGGCTATGGGGGGTGACAATAGCCACCAAAGGAGCTCCACAGAGGACCTGTGGCCAGCCCGCGACAGGTTCGAGTTTATTAGGTTGCAAGTGGGTGATCTACACAATATCAGGTTCTATTAATGCTTGCTGATAAGTATGTCTTTCTGCTGACACATACATTGCTTAACAGTATAATCGAATATATGCTAAAATAAGCTACTCATAGCAAACTATGCACTGAGTAGTTGGGTAAAGAACTTTTATTTTCAAAAGTTTATTAAAATGTTGCTTGTTTACAATGGCCTCTTAAAAAAAGTGCATGAAATAAGAGCTGTCACTACTGTGCATCCAAACAAACTAACTTGCTAAGCTACAAATCGGAGGATGACTATGTGACTCTCACACAAGTAAACAAACTCCAATTCACACTAAAAGATGTGGATGACATAAAAGCTAGTAACCGGGTGCGATGACCTACACACACCCTTCCCTCCTTAGACACAGATGCACATGTTTTGGCAAAACCTTTAAGGATAAAATAAACATATTCTTCTCTGAGACCGAGAAGGTCATAAACAAGATAAACATATCTCCAAAAGGCCGTGACGTTGGTCTGGCACTATCTATCTGTCACTCTCTGCCTAATGTAGTATTTAATTTTCTATTATTTGGTTCAGCCACTGTTTATTAATTAATTTACTGCAGTTTACTTTTAAACAATTGTCATTTTATTCATTAGATAAAAAATAAACCCCAACAAGCACAAGGACAGAACACTCATTCTCAACTGAACTAAAATATTCATAAATGAGAACTTTACGGATGTGGTAAAAAAGGGAAAAGGAAAAGTTAATGTCGGAGTTGAAAGGTGCAAGAGCGAGAGGGGACATTGGTAATCTGCAGTATGATAAACTGATTATTCACCCCCCACAGCAGTACGCCTATGTGAACATAAGAACTTACAATCTTGAACCTGGTATGACAACTTCTTCATGGAAACTGACACAACTCCTACGCATCTGACTCTTCTCGCATCTGGAACGGATTACTTTCAATACACCATCGGGAGGAATTTCAAAATGACATTGACCCTGACAACAACTTTTACTTGAGCATGAAAAACAGTTGCTACTATTACATGGATGATAAGTTTAATAGTGCCATCAGGACAGGAAATAAATTTTCAATAATTCACTTTAACAGCAGAGCCTGTATGCCAACGTTAACAACATCAAACATTACCTCAGTCAATTCTCACAACCTTGTAATATAATACTAATATTGGAAACCTGGATCAACTGTAAAAGGGGTACGGACTTTGGTATTGGAGGTGATTTGCAAGAACAGTAAAAACAAGACTGGGGATGGTGTGGCTCTCTTTGCTTATGGTAATTTTATTAATTAGGTGGTGGAAGAAATGTTAGTGTTGGATAATCCTTTGGAATGTGTCACAATTGAAATAAAACAAAAGAAAAAATGTGTACCTTAGGATCAAACTTATAAACAGGTTAGAACTGAACAGACAATGGATGGATTAAAAATAATTTATTGGAACAGGACTGGGAATCAATATACAATGAAAAAGATGTTAAGGAGGCATATAGTAAATGTGTTAAGGTATTTATTGTATGATAAAAACTGTCCAATCAAGCAATTTAGTAGAAAACACAAATATCAAGATAAGCTGCCGATGTTAAAAGGATTATAAAATACCTGTAAAAAGAAAAATGTATTATATAATTTATAAAATATGAAACTAAAGAAGCTGAAAATATGAGTTAATTACTTCAATTAATTAACTAATTTTATGATAATTTGTAAAAAGCAGTATTACAGTAAATTATTAGTAGATAGTAAAAATAATGCTAATTGTACATAATGGATAAAAGCAAAGCATATACTGCTTGTGATGACATAGGCATGAAAACTGTCAAATGGGTAATTGAGGGGATTTCCAAACCAGTATCTTACAGCTTCAGCCTGTCATTTCAAACTGAATATTCATCCATCCATTTTCCTTTCCTTATCCTTTTCAGGGTTGTAGGGGATCCAGAGCAGGTTACATCAGGGTGGCTGTAGCTCAGGAGCTAGAGGACGTCACCTAATAATCGGAAGGTTGCTAGTTTGCTCCCTAGATGTTCCAGTTTGCATGCAGAAGTATTCTTGGGCAAAATACAGAACTTCGAGTTGCTCACAATGTGTTCACAGGAGTGTGAATGTTAGATAGAAAGCACTTAGGCATAGAAAAAAATGCTTGTATGAGTGGGTGAATGTATAAAGCGCTTTGAGTGCTCAAGTAGAGTAGAAAAGCGCTATATGAGAACCAGTCCATTCACCATTTACACCCAGGTCACCAGCCTGGGCCAACAAGAGAGACAAATCACCAATTAACCTGCCACGTTCTGCGGCAGCAGGCAAGGCAGAGGACCCCAATACAAGACTCTCGAGGCTCGAACTAGGTTTACCTTAAACTTTATTAAATAAACTCAAAATACCAAGAGCTGGACGGGAGCCAGCTACACAAGAAACCATGAAGACTTGAAATGCGAAGCACACAGCAGTGGCCAACATTCGGGGCTAGGCAGACGAGGACGTGACAAAGAACAGAGAAAAAAACTGAGGGCTTAAATACACACACTAGATAATCAGGGCAAGTGGAAACAACAGGGAACAACAGGTGAACAAATGAAACTAATAACACAGGGGAAGGAAAATTAAACACAAAGTACAGGGAACGTGAGACTGTCAAAATAAAACAGGAAGTAACCCAACATGGTACAGGCAGACTAACACCTAGGGGGACTGGGACACAGAGGGAACTGAACAGGGGTTAAGACATGGGGAGACAGATACAAAGAGAAACATAGACACGGGAAGACCCGAACAATCTGAAAAATCTGAATAAAATACATATAACTATAATAACTATAACCAAAATTAGAATAAAAAGAATACAACAACTTTACACCTACTGCATTTATTGCAAACAAAAAAAACAGCCAAAAGAATTATACAGTGTGAGATTTTGGGAACACAGTAATGCACTTTTCTTACAGTCAAAAATGTAAAAATTGTTTGATCAAAACAGCTCTACTGACGTAAAATGTAAGAAACAATCTGTTGTCAGTAATAATTATAAAATCTTACAGTTTTCAGATGAGCACAAGAAGTTTTTCCGTATCCATGGTGTGAAATTGTGGAATAGTGTGAGATTACACCAATGTCCAAGCATAACTCAGTTTACAAACAAATATAAAGAGATCATCCTATGCCTTTCTGAGCATAGAGATTGGGTGGTATATAGAGTTATTCATGGTCACTCAATGTTTTTTCTTTAATTTTTTCTTTCACTTTGAAATAAACCATTAACTAACTTGCTAACTTTCTAAAAGGATACAGGCAAGTGATGCAGTCATTTTGTTATTTGCTCTCAGTAGCACAATATATCATCAAATGGGGATTTGACTCAAATGACTCAAAAAATGTGTCTGTGTCTTCATCATTTCTTACATTTTCCTAATGATGCATGGTGTTCAGGACCAGGTGTCTGACGGGCATGTTAAAACAGAAAAATATGACACCCTGGGATGTCGCTTGCACCCTAGAGACACGTGGTCTCTGAGTCTGCTGCAGATGCAGAGAGAAAATGGTCGTCTCTCAAATCCACATTAGTAGGTTGGAAGGGTGGCAGTGGTGCAAGTCTCAAATTTATCAGAGGAGCCCAGGACATGAGCGGTTTTAAGAAAAACTGCTGCGTTTTGACTCTCTGGGAATGAAATCAGACTAGTCAGCCACGCCAAGTTTACTCAGCAAAAGACTTGTTAGACCAAACTGCAGGGTAACAAGTTTCTTGTTAAAATGGTCTTGCCTTCCTGCAGTGTGGCTGGTGCCCAACATGACACAAAAACACATGAATACCCACGCGCGGGCCCTCCTGCTGTGTGAGAGCAACCTCCCTGAGCCCATCAAGAAGTCTAAACTGTGTAATTAACAGAGTCCCCTGGGTTCCAGCTTGGCTGCCTAAGCAGTCTTTCATAGTGAACCAGAGCTACAGCAAAGTACAGATTGCACAAAATGAAGGCTAGCCTGGTGGGGTAACCATGCCCAGCTCTTCCACCCCTTCTGTGAACACACATATGCACACAATATGTCAGTACATCCTCTGCCTCCCCTCAGCTTGTTTTGTCCTCTGTACAGATGTGTTTATTTGCCTGCTTTTTTCCCCTCCTCCTAGTAATGTTCGACTATGTATCTCAGGGCAGCTTCACAGTACTTCAAAGGTGTCCACCCCCCCCCCACAAACAGGCTGTATTCTGCGTGTAGCCACAGATAGGGCTGGATGTAATTGAGCAGGCATTAGCAGATGCCCAGCAGAGACAGGCACACAGCAAGCGAGCTGATTTAGCTTGAAAGAGATGGCTCTCTGCAGAAGGGTGTTAGAAAAACCAAACACGCACACACACACACACGCCCTGCAAACTCCCCATCGAGCTGAAAACGTACAACCACCCACTCTCTAGAGGCTGTGGTTATATTTACCTCAGGCAGAGTTAAAGCAGTGAAAACTGGAAAACTAAGGCAAAAGCGAGAAGGAGCAGAAGGAGAAGTTTCAGGCCGCTGAGAGTGAGTGGCTAACGCTGAAGACAGAAGCTCCCCAGTGACCAGACTAGCCTGGCGGAAACGCATCAGTGCCTTCCCCTATTACATCCACAATGCTACAGGCAATTTTCTCTCCCCTGTCTGCCTCCGATATCCTCTCCCTACGCTCGTTCTTTTTTCCACCCACAACGGACAGATTGTATGAGAACGGCCTTCAAGACACCATCCTGAATGCTCCCAATGCTTGAGCACCTCCTCTTCTTTTATCGTGAGCCTATTTTTAAGTTGCACACTAATTTGTATTCACATATTTACAGATATCCACAACAGTAAAGCAACAGCAGCAGGGGTGGATCTGCAGAGGGTGGGAGTGGGGGAGAGTCTGAAATGTCATTATTTGTGCTAAACTATATTCACCTCTGTATTTTGCTCTGAACTTAACGCACAGATTCATCACTTTTACTTTAATTCGTTGCTTAGTTTGCTTCCATCAGTTATTATCTTCATGTCTCCTGTGAGTTTTTCAATTTCACATTTACTGCAAACACAGATTTTATATGAAAATGTTGAGATAAAGGAGGGCCTGCATTTTGATGGATAAAAAAATGTCACACCGATGGTACACATGACCGTCTTTTATGAACTGCAGACAGCTTTATACACTTGACCGCAAGAATGTGTACACGCTCAAAAAATAAAGTACCTTACTGCACCTTTGCGGGTTTAACTGCTTGTTTTTGGGCTGTTGCCACCTCAAGTCATGAAATTGTATTTAATGGTTTTATAAATCTTTTACTTTGCAGTCACCTTATGACCTCATCACAAGCCACAGAGTCTGTGCTTTTCAAAAGCAAATCCAGAGACTCTTATAAGAGCCCATCTCTGTTCTATTCTGCTGTGATCTATTCTTTTCTATTACATTTTATTCTGTTTTTTCCCAACTGTTTATCCCTGGATATTTCTGCCTCCTCTCCTGTCTGTGTGTATTTGAGTGTGTTATAATGCCAAGCTACACTGATACAAATGCACTGCATTGCTAGAATAAAGCAGCTTTATTGAAGGCACACCAGCTCCTGCATCTCGGTCTGCCGACGCCTTTACAAGAGAAACCATACTTTTAATCAGTGACCAGCAAAAGGGTGTCTGTGTGTGTGTGTGTGTGTGTGTGTTGGTGGTATGTATAGTTTTCCTTAACAGAGCAGCAAACAGCAGACGATGTTTCTGTGATAATTGGAGGCAAGAACAAAATGGTCTCTGCTACATGAATCGATGCCACGGTAGAAGTAGCAGCAGAGTGGACGTCTTCACTGAGAGCTGTGCGTTCCTGTGTCAGTGTCGCTTTGATGCTACGCTTTTCTTTGCATTTGTTTTAGTTCAGTGTGCTGTCAGTGGAGAGGATTTAATAGCAAATAAAAGTGGTCTGTGTTCCTTTAATTTAAGGCTCAGTCAAACTGGCTCCAAAAAGAAGGTCTTTGATGAGGTGATGGCTGTGAGAAGGACTGAGGAAGAGGACATGATACTCCTGAAAGAAATGAGGCAACACTGGAAGTCTCTCAGCCAAAGAGAGCCGAGTTTGCAGAACGCCACTGTGGAGGGAGGTAGGAACCAAGAGAGGAAGGTTTAAGCTGTCCTGGCGTAATTCCTGATGTATCTAGGCTCTGTCCTAAGAGCTTTTTAAACAAGACAAAGTATCCTTCCGGCTCACAGGAGTTTGGAAATGTGAGAGCCATTTTATGCTCTTTTTGATTACCTGCTGGAAGGCTATTGTGTACTCCAACCTGCTGAGAATGAAATAAACAAAAAGGAATTAAGAAAAAATCTTATGCTTGTTTGCAAATCCTCCAATCTGAGCTGTTCTTCAGGTGCTAAAAACCCGGCTTTCTCTGGTTCCTTTAATGTGGCAGTTTTATTATGTATGTCTAAACTTTGCACA
>JAMQGT020008571.1:0-42088 GCA_024447675.2 Pterophyllum scalare
AGCTCCTGCACTCTGAGTACAGGAAGCTCTTCAGCTGAGGGAGAGGCACGTCTGACCTTTATGTCCTTACACTTTCGAACTTTTTAAAATGTTCTTTGTCTTTTCTCCACTTCAACATTGCACCCCCCCCCCATTTCTTTTCTCTTTATTTCATCTCCTCGACTTTCGTTCCCCACTTTTTTCATCATCCCTATTTTCTGTCCTCTTCCTCAAACTTCATGTGTTCCTTTTCCTGCTCTGCTTTTCCTCTTCTACACGTTCTTCACCTTCTCTTATCAGCTCTTCTCTCTGTCTTTAACTCACTGCCTCATCCTCATCCCTGCCTCTCTGTTTTCTTCTCGTCTCTTTCTTTCCTCTGTTTTCTCACCAGCTTCTGTTCCTCCACCTCAACTCATCCTTTTCTCATTATTAATCTCCTCTTTCCTTCTTCAGCATACTCTGGTCTGACCTCCAGAATCCTTTTCCTCTCTTCCCTTCCTTCCTTGTCTCATTACTTTTCCTTCATGGGTGCTTCATTTGCCTCTTCATCGTTTTCCCACTTGTCCTTCCTCTTGCTGCTCACTTGCAAACCTTTCTCTATTTCTCCCCTAAATCATGCTTTTCTTTCCTTAATCTCCTCTCCATTTTACTTTTTCCTATCACCTTCCTTCTCATTGCTTCTCCCATTCCTTTTTTTCTGTTCACCTTCCCCTCCATCCCTTCAGCTTATTAAGATTTCAAAGATACAAATGGCGGTGGGCTGATTGCTTTCAGGGAATGTGCCTTTAATAATTACAGGTGGAGAAGCTCAGGGTAATGTTGGCAGGGCAGAAACTAATGGAAAACTAGATTTTTTCACTGAATTAGAGAAGGGGAGATGGGGGATCCATATATTGACAAGCCATCAGCAGCCACAGATCAGGAGAAGTGCTTCAGACTTGTCGGGGAGGACAAAGGCAAACTGGCTGTGATGCTCCGTGGCATCTCTGTACGCCTCCTGCAGCCAGCACAAGGCCGAGAGGAGCATCTGACCCGCCTTCATCTCCTGAGCCGCCCTGTGGAGGGAGGAGGAGGAGGAGCGTTAAAAGGCTGCAGAGTTAACCTTTTTTATTCTGATGACTCCCTCGTCTTCTCATCGAGGACCTGAATCAAAATGTAAATGCTGGAGCCTCAGAGGGGCGCCGGGATCTGCTCGCATCGATTATAAGTGAGTCCGAGTCGCTCTGCTCAACAACCAAATGTGTTTTCCCCTGACGCGCTGTGACAGGTATTACCCAGTGTTCAGCTGGCCTCAGGCTCTGCTGCTAATGACATTTCTGATTTCAGAGCACACACACACAGACACACACACACACACACGGGCATCTAATTCTAGGGATTATAGTGATTTTTCTAAATTCTGCTTTCTTCAAAATGAAGCTTTTATGTTTTCATATTAAATGAATTGAAAAGCAGCCTTTGAAGCCAGAGGTGGCTCTGATCAGCATCATGGTCCCCTCAGTAACTACCTCAGTGTAACTGAAAATTATTACTGAAAATAATAATAATAATAATGTAGTATTAATACAAGAGGCCACATTATGCAGCACTTATTCTGATGTTTGCGTACACAGTGGTACCATTTCAGCGTCCTTCCTCTTTCTGTTTGAAGACCTGATCCTCTCCTGACGAATGAAGCAATGGTTTAACTGGACTGGTTTAACTGGACCGGTGCCCCACACACAGTCTAACAGTGATCTGACCACAGGATCGAGTCCTGTGGAAACTTCATCACACAACTCTGCACATTCAGTTTTTTAGACAGAAGCTACAACGTGGATCTTGAATTATCTTTTTTTTTTTTTTTGCTGAACCTGCATTAAGTTTGAATGCTGAAGTTGTACGTGCTACGCAGACAATAGGTGTAAACTGACTAAGAGGTCGTGTGTGTCTGTCAGGACGCACTGTAGCACGTATATATGGATGTATATGAAGCCTTCAGCCTCCATTAAAGCTGAGTTTGCAGAGCAGCGGGGGCGGGACCTCCTCAGTAAACACTCGTGTTAAAGCTCAACTTTGATGCTTTCTGGGGGATTTTTGGTTTTCTGTCACCTGAACGGAAATTAAATTTTCACGCTTGGCGTCATGCAGTAAACGCACCATTAAGGCTGAGTTTGCAGAGCAGCAGGCGGCGTGACCTCCTCAGGAGGTCATGTGTTCGTGTGCCGGCGTCATACAGTAAACACATGCAGTGCGTGGAGTTTGTGTATGTTAAAGTCCACGTGAGGTCACTGTGTAGTCTCAGCGTGTGTGTGTGTGTGTGTGATTTTTTGGGTGGCAGGATGTGATGTGTGCTGTAGCGAGGCAGTGCAGCAGACTGATCCATCCATCATCAGCTCGCAGCCTCTCCAGCGCGCTCCTCAAACTCGGTTTTTGTTTGGAAACCATCCATCATATTCTTGGGCACGACGCTCCGACCGAGAGGCGTCGCAGCCGTGACTCTGTGTGTGTTTTTAGTGGTATGCATTCATGTAGTTCAGCTCTACACACCAGGCTGTACACTTTTACACAGCGACACAGGTGAAGTAAAGAGATCTTCAGAAATAAATGTGTCTGTTTTATTATTAGGATGAAGAAGCTGCTGTTAGGACTTAAGGTTTAAAGTCAATATAAAAATGAACACAGGCAGACAAAGTGTCACAACCTTGGCCCACAAACATCTGAAATGAGAGGCCTTCCTCCTCAGGCAGAGTGTTAACAGTGACGCTCCCTCCAAGCATTCGTCTCTCACTCTGTGAAAATAGCTTCTGTGGAATTGGTCCCCTGTGGTGATCAGAGCCGGTGTTACAGTTTAAGCTGTCACGTTATTCAGTGAGCTCACCCTGGGTAATGATCAGAGTCTGCAAAATACATTTAACATTCAATATGAGAAAAGGGTGAAGACCGAGGGCTTCTCATGGAGCTTTCAGGAACCTCAGGTATCTTCACCTGCTGGCCGTTCACCCGCCTCCTCCCCATCTCCACCTCACCCGAGCCGCTCAGTGCTCCATCCAAGCCTCCATCTTTACCTTCACCACCACCACCACTGTCTAGACCCTGGGGGGGGGGGGGTCCTGTCCTAATTCCTGTCATCGCTGGGATTGTGCTCTGCTTCGATGGAGTCTAACCGCCACACAACTTCATTAAATTCTGTGTATCAATAAATCATGTTGAGTTCCTCCTTGTTGAACTCTGGTTTGTCTGGAGTCTAGAAGTTTGCTCCAGGTTTGTGCTGCTCCATCTCTGTGAGAACTGTAATGCTGAACGCATTTATCAAAAACATTATAATCAGTATGCTTTTGTCTGTTCAAGCTAGAGTTTTGAAAAGTTAACTGCACGCCCAACTGGTGCCGAGAAGGAAACTCAAAGAAATGGAGCAGAAATTCAGACGCTACAATTAGTTTTTTAGCTCGAGACAGGCCAGAGCTTTTTATCTAGGTCTCTCTCTCTCTGTAATGTTGGCCTGCTTCTCGCACATCTGTGGACTCAAAGCTACAAATGACGTGATTATGATATATCATGTAACAGAGAAAGTCTCTTTGTTTCTGCCCTAACAGAAAGAAATCAATACCGGGGCGGTGTGGAGCCTTCAGGGGCCGCGGCGTCTCCCCTGGACTGACCAGGTAAGGGTTAGGCCCAGCCGGAGGTTTGGCGGGCTCAGAAATGCTGATTCTACAGTTAGCCTGACAGTGATGCATGCCTCAGCCTCGGCGTCCGGTTAGCCCGGTACCTGAGGGTCCGGCGGAGGAAGATCAGCTGCAGACCAGGACGGGGTTAAGGATGGGGGGGTGGCAGAGGAGCAGAAGGGGAGGCCAGAAACACTTATTTTTAGAAGCAGCAAAGTCTGGGAGGGAGGAAAGATGGAGGAGAAGGACTGAGTATTTTTTTAGGGTGGGAGGCAGGGGAGTTGGAGAGGGAGAAAAAACAAGAGGTGTGCAAGAGCGTCCGCGAATACCCAGGAATTTAATCCATTTTAGACAATGAAGCCATTTGATCCTTTAAAGCACATTAAAAATGCACTGCTGGTAAATCACCACTGGAAACAACAACAGCGTTATTTCTGATGATGTGGCTCATCGTGAGCAGAAGCTGTTTTTATGCCCACTAATCAGTCTCTGCTAAAAACTACTCGCCGTCTCCCATTGATGACGTAGCTCAAACAAAGCAGCACGGACAGTGTCGCTGATTTCCTCCATCACGACCTCTCTCTGACCCTTCTCGACTTCCTATAGGCAAAGTCTGTTTCTCCTTCTATAAAGGCTCCAATTCCAAAATCAGACCTTTGTTTCACGCTGCTCTGATCTCGTCCCCCTCTGCGACCTCCTATTGGAGGAAATTTGCTCCTGATATTAACTGGGAAACAGTCTGGTCTCTTCCACAGAAATTCCCTTTGACGAACAAGAGCAAAGAGATTTCTTTTAAACTGCTCCACAGATTCTACCCCGTGAATGTATATTTAAGCAAGTTTAAGCATGGGATTGAAACGTGCTGCTCTTTCTGTGAACTCTACCTGAAACCATCTCACACCTATTTTGGTCCTGTAAATTTTCTTATGAGTTTTGGAAAGATGTTAAGGCATTCATTAATAACAGCACTAACCAAAGTATCTCCTTATTTTTTCACAATGTAATTTTTGGTTACTTTGACAGTGAGAATGTTGATGTTTCTTTTCTCGTGTATCTCACTTTATTTATTGCAAAATTTTGCGTACATAAATGTAAATTCTCAAATAAGAAACCACCACCACCACCTCCGGACAGCTGACAGGAACCAAACAGCAGCTGGTTGTAAGCTAACATTGTCCCAGCTGATGTCTATCACACCTCCCTCTGATGCTTTCTCCTTTTCCTCCCTACATTTTCACACAAATATCTATAATTTCCACTCCTCACATGTTCGTTACTTTAGGTTTAAGATCCGCGGGGTTTGTCACCTATAAAGAGATGAAAGGGTTAAAACCAGATCATTTATAGCGCTGTGCTCATTGGTCACAGCGGGCGGACCGACGGTTTGGCTCCGTTAGCTGTGGTCGCGGTACTTCAGCCTCTAGTTGGCAGCCGAGCGGAAATAAAGGCAGTAACGTGCTGCAGGTAAGTTCAAGTGTTTCAAGTGTCAAACGTTTCTAAATGCTCAACAACTATCAGCAGACACACAAAGTGTGTGCAGTCTATCACAGTGTGTCTGCTAGCTAAAAGAAGCGCTGCTGTGTTTCCAGGACACACTCAAAGATGGAGAAAGAGGAGAGGAAGCAGAGAGGTTGGACTCAAAGGTAAGGACGGCTCAGTGACCTCTGATAACCTGGAAACTTAAAGCTTTATTTAAAAATCAGATCTTGGATCTGTACATGATGAAGATGAGTTTTTCATTTGTGAAACGTCCTGTAAAACAAACCGAGGCGCATTAACTTTGTGTTATTCAAAGGCTGCATGAAAATGCTGCAGTTTAGTGCAGGATAAACAGGTTAGTGTGTGGTTCTGTGGGGAGTTTACAGTAAAGCTCTGTGCTGGTGCAGACATGAGTCTGAATTTAAGCTGATGAAGCTGACATTCATTCACTGAATTCAGCCTTTTATACCAACCTCATGCTGTCAGTATAAAGACAGTATGAACAGTACACTGTCAGTGCAGGGGCTGCAGGACGGCTCGTAAAACATCTGGTTGGATTCAACTGTGTCAGTCCACACAGAGCAGCATCAGCTGATCACAGCTGCACGCAAAGAAAACCTACTGGAGCTACAACAGAAATGACTGTGAGTGAGTCTTTTCCCCACACTGAGGCACTACAACCGATCGTAGGGTCCCCCACCTGCTGAGTCCCACTGTAACCCCTGACTTTGCTCATGAGGCATAAAAGACAAACTCGCACTGATGAGCAAAAATATGAGATTATAAAATTTGCAGAAGCAAATCCGGAGATGAAGCAGAAGAAACTGCAGCGAAATTTGATATTCAACCCCAAACTGGGCCGTTTGAATCGGACTGAGGTGATTTCTGCTGTATTTGTGTATCTTATTTTGAAGGCATGTTTAAACGTTACCATGGCGAGGATGTTATTCGTGCTGTGGAGCGATGTTAGGAGGACGCTGCTGATCGAGGTGGATTCACGTTTATTATTACACTCAGGAAACATCACGCTGTGATTACGGTCCTAGCATTTATTTTGACGCATTTATCTGCCACACCTTAAAGGCCGGTCCGAGGCTCAACAAAGGTCAGGGGCCGCTGCTCTACACAACAGTGTTCAAGCTGAGTGCGTTCATTAGAAATAGAGTTTAAGTTGAAATAAAGTTTGCATTCTTATAATAACAACAGATAATATTATTTTATTATTACATTAACGTAGCATGAGGTCCAGTTATCTTTGCACAGCTGGTAGAAACGTCCTCCAGAGAGCTCCTTTTACTTTCTTACTCTGAGAACGTCAGAGCCTGTACTCTTACACTTCTACTTGAGTACACAAGTTGAATCAGTACTTCAACTTTTACCAGCGTATTTAACGCAAGTATGCGTACTTCTACGGGTGTACGGGGTGGCTGTAGCTCAGGAGGTAGAGGAGGTCAACTACTAATTGAAAGGTTGGTGGTTTGATTCCTGGTTGCCAAAATATCCTTCAGCAAGATACTGAAAACCAGGTTGCTCTCAGATGCTGCTGTTAGAGTGCGAATGTGTGTGAATGGGTGAATGAGGCATGTTGCATAAAGTTCTTTGAGTGTAGAAAAGCACTATATAAGAACAGGGCTGGGCCTGGGGGGTGATGTTCGGGTTTGTTGTCTCTGAGTACCGTCTGTACTGCAGGCTTGATGCTGCAGATGCAGCAAAATGTGCAGCACAAACTCTTGAAGACCCCGACTAAAACAAAACCTTAATACCGGGCACGTTTCGCTCGGTCGCACCAAACTCGATGCAGCTCCGGTGACCTCGCTGGATTTGGGAACTCAAGTACTCCGATATTATCCTTTAGCTTTGACTTGTTGGAGTTCCAACTCATCTTTCCTTGCTCGACATTTTCAAAGAGAAGAAATCAAATCGATATCACAAAAACACAAGAAACGTGACAATGAAGTAAGAGAGCGGCTACATGTCATCTCGCCCCGCCCCCATCAGCACGGGGGCGGGGTTTTCATATTTTAGTAACACCCGATGTGTACGACCCTCAGCCTGTCTTTAACCCTGAACCATTCAAATTCCATTTAATGCATGTATGTTATATAATATAAATTTATATATAGTGGAGTATTTAAATCAGATGGATCTGGGCAGTAACACAACAGACAATAACCAGCAACAATAAAAACATCTGAACTATCGGTTAAACGGGGAGCAGCGCTGAGTTATTGCACACCTCAGAAAGAATAATGGTAATTATTACAGAGAAGAATTTTATTCTAATGGCACTTGGATGGAAACTGTTGCAAAGCCTGGAGGTGTGAGTCCTCACCGCTTGTCTCGTCTCCCAGAGGGCAGCAGTGTGAACGAGTCCTTAATTATGTTGTGGCCCTGTGTAGACAGCGGCTGATCCACAGGTCCTCACGTGCTGCGGCCGTGAGCCTGTGATGTTTTGGGCCAGCTTTGATAACCCTCCTTTTATCAGCAGCCATAAGTGAGGATGCTCTCCACGCAGCAATAATAAAAAGACCAGCAGCTCCTCAGAAAGTCGCTGCGGTGCTTTCTTCACAAGGTCCTGTGTGATGAACGTGCCCGAGAGTTTAAAGAGAGGCGTGCTCTCCACACGTTCTCCTTTGACGCAGAGTGGAGCGAATTCTCATCTCCGTGGTTTTGGAGGTCGGTTGGCCTTTCAGTCAGCCTGCAGACTGCTGTAGCCAGCCCCGGATCAGTCTGACCACACTGGTGTTAACTGCGGTGCTAGGAGTGGGCAGGTGTGCTTACCTGACCGAGTCTGAACTGCTCCTGTTCACAGCACAGACCGTACGAACATGGATGAAGTGGAAATTTTGAAAAATCAAGAAAAAAATCAAAATGTATTCATTTTCCTTAGGGACGTTTCACAAATATCGACATTTTCCAGAGCGTACAAAGCGTACGACGGGGGGAGGGGCTAACACCCAGCGTACGCTTTTCAAATACTTAGAAAATGTCGGTCGATCTCTGTAATTTGAGCGCAGCCGTCTGACCGCCGATGGCCGCGGCGTCCACACCACTGCGGTATTCTGTGGTCTGCAGCGATATGGCCTCTGGTCGGCGGATCAGTTCAAAGGTCTCATTGAATTCTAAAATAGGCCGTCATCGATTCACAAGATGGCTCTACTGACGGTATTAGACAGGAACAAGCTGCGAGTGCAGCACAGCAGGTGAGGAAAGCAGCCAAAGCCACCGGAGATAAATTCAACAAGAAGTGGAAGCACTGTTCCAAAAATGGAAACCATACGCAGTAAACCACAGAAAACGATGATGGCTTTGGCCTGTTTCCATCTGTGCTGGCCCGGATATTTGTGCGTAATCTGGCGATCGGCGGCCGGTGCTGTTGCCAACGTTTGTGCAACAAAACTCGCTGTTGACTGTCTCAAAAATCGCTAGAAGTCGCTCAAGGACGAATCGGAGGTCGCCGGTGCCGAAGAGAGGTCCGGGCGATGCCACAGCGTATGAAGGGACGCATTATGAGAGCTGTATGTGCGCAAAACACGGTGACAGCCGAGTTTTTAGGTTTCCGGTGTTGTGTCAAAAAGAGATTTCCTTTGTTTATTTTTTAAAAATGTTTTTTCTTTGCTGATATCGGTAAACATACTGGTGCACAGGATTTATGAAGGGCTTATATATAAAATGAATGGCGAGAGATTGCCAGCAAAAGTTGCCCTTTTTTTAACAATTAAATGGTTGCTCTGGGCCGCAACGACGTGAAAAACAACAAAATGGGACTCCCTCACTCTCCCTCCCTGCACACACAAGTTCAAGGACCAACAAAACGGTGGGAAATCACAGCACATCTGCACAGAACCGTCTAACTGAAACAGAATGGCTACAGAATGAAAGCCACTGTACCCAAAACTGACTGCAGCTTCTACCACGTGACAGAAATGTTCTTGATGACTCAAAATGAATTGATATCATTCATAAGAGATGATGTTCGAGATATGCTTGACAGATTATGGGCCCGCAAGTCATTTACCAGCAATAATTTTTTGGGCAAATACTGGAAATCACTTTTTGGCACAAGACCGGCTATTCACTCCACTGCCACTGTGTGCAGTGTGGTCATGTACATGCAGTGCAGTACACATTCACATTAAAATTCAAATCAGTTTATTGCACCCTATAAATTCTATAAAAAAATATAAGTATAGGTTTGTGGCGATCGAGTGAAGCGGCGACGGCGTGATCGTGTTTCATTAAATATGAAACACGATCAACATTTTCTTTGGATGCTTTTTTTTTGGGGGAGCTTTGTACGCTCTGGAAAATGTCGATATTTGTGAATCGTCCCTTAGGTGTCATTGACATTCAACATTCATTTTTAACATCAAGGCAGCCATCTGTCACTCATAAAGAAATATCCCATCATGCATTGCTTCCAGAGAGCCGGTACAGAGTTGTTTCTTCAGTTTTCTGCTGATGAACCTCCTGCAGGTGGCGCCGTTTTAACAGTGTGAGAGAACACCGCGGAGGTTTGAGTCTTCAAGCCTCCCTTTCTTTGATGTTGACCTTTGACCTCTGACTTCTCAGTGGAGCATGTCGAGGGTCATCATCAGAGTGGTGTGCACGCTGCTCGTGCTCTCTAGTTATCTAGATATAATTGATGTTCAGTGTGTTGAATTGTCATTATTGTCTGTTCTGAATTTCAGTGACTGCGTTTTTTATTTTAAAGTTATTTTACATGTTTTACAAAGTTAAATCATACAAGGTAAAAATTAAAAACAAGGAATTATTCTGCGAACTAGAAAAAGATGGAGACATTTTTCTTCATCTTTGTAAGGCTGGATCAACGTTGTTCGGTTCTACGTTTACAGTTGAGCAGAAATAATGATCCTCAGTTTAAAAGGGGAAGTCTGGCTTTAGCGTCGATCCAGCTCACCTTGAGGCTCTGCCAGGTGCAATCAAAATGTTGCGTCACCACATATATGTTGATTGCTCCCTGGAAGGCCCGTTTTGTTGATGACGTGTTACAATTCAACTTGAAATAACAAAAATGATTTTAATTTTAGGGTTGGTAGGGTAGGTTTGGCTTTTGCTCACTTTGATTTTAACCTCCAAATATTAAGTGATTTTTAGATAATCTGGGGGAATGCTGTTGCCCAGTCAGACTTTGAGTGATGGTCCCGTGTTTCTGCTGTTATCTCGGTGAGTACGCTTTATTATTTCTGATCCACATGATGAAAGCAATCCCATCCACCTCAAAGCACACTAAGAAACAGAAGAGGATCCAAAAATGTGCTTTCAGATCAGACTGATGTTTTCTAATGAAGACGATCAGCAACAACACAGAGCAGATGTTACTAAGGAGGCTGAAATGCTGGCAGACTGCAGCTACTGAAAGCTAAAAATAAGGCTAACGGAGCGCGAGTAAATCCTCACACAGGATGGATGGAGCTGTCGTTACTGCGGCTGCTGTTGGTGTGTCCAGGATCCTTACAGAGACAATGGTGTTAATGAGCCTCACATATCAACCACCTCACACTCCATCCACTCTGTGTGTGTGTGTGTGTGTGTGTGTGTGCTGGTCAGGGGCTGTATATCTCGGATTTGTCGCAAGTTGTCTTTTAAAGCGTCTCGGACCGAAAAACGAATCCTCGCTCCGACAGGATGGATGACTGACAGCTGCGAGCTTCAGTCTCTAAGCACTCGAGCAGGGAGGCGGGTCAAAGGGCACAAAGTGAGATTCAAGTCCACACAGAATTACTGCAAACAAAACGACCAGAAACAGGCACGAAATGACCACAAAAACTTAACACAAATATTCAAATCAGCTGCTAAAGGCATTTAAATTAATTTGAAAAGAAAGAGAATGCACCCACAAAAGCACACAAATTACCACAAAGATACACAAAACCAGTGCTGAGCGATACAAAATGACACCGGAGCTCTGCATAAAGGATCACAGTGAGTCAGTCATGAGCCAAACCAACAACAAGAAAACACAAAGTGTCCAAAAATAAGACTCAAAGCCACAACAAACAGACACAAAAATGCTCTGAAGACACAAAAGATCTAAAAAAGAACACAACATGATTATACACTGGCATAAAAGCCACGAAGCCTCTGAAAACTGATGACAGTTTACACAAAAATTTGCCACAAAGAGATGGATAGTCACTGAGAAGCCAACTCAAACTCACACACACACAGACACACACAGAGGCTCAAACGATCTCACAAAGAGATAAAATGATTACAAAAAGCTGCTGAACAACTACAGAAAAGCACAAAATGGAAACACTGACTGCACACAGCAACGCTGCTTTTAATTTGGAGGGACAGGTCACCTGTTTCCTGTTTTTAAAATAAAATAAATCTGATATAAATTGATATTGTCCCAGTCTGAATCAGTCTAACCATATTAACTGATGGATCAGTGTCTTCACAGCTGGTCTGAAATCAGGATGAATCTCAGGCAGGTATGGTGCCGCATGGGGGCGGGGCATCGTGGTGCGTTCGCTGTCTGTCAGCGGCCGGACGTGGCAGAAATTCTCCGGTGGAGAGTCAGGCTCAGGTTTGCCATCTGTCAGCTCTGATGGTCCGGCTATCGATCCAGCTCAGGGGTCACACCAGGATCCTGACCCCCCCACGTCACTGTCTGACACACACACAGACACACACACACACACACACACACACACACAGAGGCAGGCTTAGGTGTGTGACAGTAATGTGACAGTCATTTTCACAGTGTGATGGCTGTCGATGCCGGCCTGCTGGGCAGTGACACAGCCGTCACTCCTAACCTTTCTGTCCTCCATGCTGACCTGGGTCAGACCCCAACCATCTCCATTAGAGGCTGTGTGTGTGTGTGTGTGTGTGTGTGTGTATGTGTGTGGTTGTCAGTTAGGGAGGACTTTCTGCTTCTTGGTTCAAATACATCAGGGTCTGCTTCACAGATGGGGAGAATGAGCGGAGGATTGTCAGATTAATTGATGAAGCGTTTGCAGTGACGTGTTATTGACTGACTGGTTCCTACCTACACCCGGGCCCTCCTCACAGACAGTGTGAGGTGCTCAGTTGGGAGAAGCTCAGAGTAGACCCATTAGACACTGAAAGGAGCTGGTTGATGTGGTTCAGGTATCTGAGTAGGATGCCTCCTCCGTGAGGTGTTTCAGGCATCTCCAGTTGGGAGGAGACCCCAGGCAAAGGACACTCTGGAGAGGTTGTCTCTCAGGTGGTTTGGGGAATCCTTAGTGACCCCCCCACCTACAGGAGGTGGCTGGAGAGAGGAAGGAGTGGGCATATATGCTTAGACTGCTGCCGCCTGCATCCAGACCTGGCTTAGTGGCAGAGGGTGGATGGACGGGTGGTGATGGATGAAGAATTCTCAGTCATATGCAAGACACCGTCATATATTCCTGACCTGCGTGTATAAATATTCTATATATATATCTATAAATATATTTTCAGAACAGCAGATTGTATGTTTCCTGTCAGACTTCAGCATTTCAAACATTTCGATCCTTCTGGAGATCAAACATCTCCTCCTACACCCAGCACATCCAGCAGTTGAAGCAAAAGAGCTCATTGAAGTAGAATTGATACTCAGGAGTTGATTTAATGAGCAGAAAAGCTGTTTTTTCTATTTTCCTGTTTAACACCAACAGCAGCTCATCTATTCACATTAAACAGGGGTGACAGTGAGCAGGTACACCGTCATCGTCCCCTCCATCTCTCTAAGTGCTTCATGTTGTTGCGCGGTCACAGGATCAGTCCCCCCGCCCCCCGTCGAATCAAATCACTGCAGTGAAATAAGTGCTTACACCACTCTGAAATGGTTATTTATTTAAAACGCTGGACACTGTAACTCTATCTAACTCAGGAGAAACAAGTCTGAAAATGTTAAATGTGCTGAAATCAGCAAAACTGAATGAGAAAAATGTTGACCAATGAAAACTGTGTGTGTGTGTGTGTGTGTATATATATATATATATATATATATATATATATATATATATATATAAAATGCACAGTTCTTCAAGTCTGTCTAAAGACAATAATCAGGTTCCCATGTGAATCTGGAAAAAGCTTTATTGTTGGAATAATTAAGATGCCAAAATCTGGGATAAAAAAATAAGACACTTCAAACTGCAGTTCATCTAATGGCCACTTGAGGCAAAAGTGAGTCATCCCAATGGATGCCCGTGTTACTCGTTAGACTGGATGGATCCACGAAGCTCCCGGTGCCGTGTTTGTGCTGCAGTTACTGCATCAGCAAAGCGTTAGGGTGACTTTTACGTACTATTGGCCTCAGTACTGAGCGGCCTCGCCCTGAAACCGAACGTGCTCTGACACTTTGAGTTGCTGTAGTTCCTAAATACTTCCACTTTGCAATAATACCACTCACAGTAGATTATGGAATAACGAGGAGGGACGGTGCATGAACTGATGGTTCCAGTGGTGGCATCCTATTACCATTACTCAAAGTCAAATTTTAGAACGACCCATTCTTTCACGAGTGTGTGCAAAGGCAGGCCGCAGGGCTGATTTTATGTACCTGGGGGAATGAGACTGAAAACACTTGAATTCAAGGATTTTTTCCATCGAGTGTATCTGTGTAAACTCACTACCCCCGGAGCGCTGAAAGGGAACGTAAGCATCTCTCTAACAACAGGTCAGCATTTGTGTTCAAGCAAAAAACGTTTAAGCCTCCAACAGTTTTAGGTGGTCAAAGGAAAGGTGGAGGTGGGAGAAAGAGTGAGAGAGATGCAGCTGAAAGTGGCCATCAGGGAGCAGCTAAAGAGACTCGCTGTGTTTGTACTGTTACAGCTCATGCTCAGGCTCAGTGGGAACGTTTTTGATCGGATACAATGGTGACAGATGTCGCGGAAACGTTTAGTATGTGAGCGTCAAGCTCGGCACGTTTGCATGTGCTCTGATTCCCGTGTCCCTTGTTGTGAGCCTGAAATCTCAGGTTCATGTAGGCTTCAGGTCAGAGTGGAGTTCGTACACAGCAGTTTAAAACTGAAACAAACACGCTCACAGCCTGGGACGATGTTCTGGCCTCAAACGGGGCCTTAAAATTGTATTTCACATGGGACGAAGTATATGTGTATTATTTAAATCAAATGGATTCTAGCTTTAAATGGTTCTTCAGACAGGAGCTCACCTGCAGCTACAGGATGTTCCTCAAACCCACACGAGCAGTAGACCTGAGATCCTCTGCAGCTGGAGGGCGAGGCGGCAGGAAGCAGGCAGTCCAGTTTTTCTTCTTCATTAGTGTTTGTGCCTGCAGGTGTTAAATAATATTAATGACCTCCAGCGTCATTACTTACCTCTGTTCTCGCCCTCGCCTCAAGTGATTTTATCGACTCTTGACTCCTCGGCCAGTGTTTGTGTGTGCCCGTGTGTGAGATTATTCTGCGGCGATATTATCAGGAACTTTAATAAGTTGATTAGCGGCGAGGCGCTATCTGCTAACTGGATCTAGATGATGATGTTGATTGGACGGAGCGCGGCACCATCCATCTTTCTGATTGGCTAATAACTGAAATCCATCACTGTTTCGCTCGATTTGTGCTGCGATGTGTGTGCGCTTGTAAGGGTGTGTCTAATTCCCTCCACTTTATCTGCTCGGGTTCATTTTCTTCTTCCTCTTCTCTTTTCTCCCCTCTGCTTTTGTTCACTTCACCTTCCTGTCCTCTCCCTCCTTCCCTCGTTTAATGTTTCATTCTCTTTGCTTTATGCTCTTGAAGGTGTTTTTCTCTCTGTTTCCAGCTTTGGGACCTTAGCTTGCCAGAGCAAACCTGAACAACATATCCAACTGTTTCACCTTTGTGACCAATCTCTCTAAAAAGATTCTTATTTTATTTTACTTTAAAGCACCGGGTCACAACAACAGTTTTCTAAAGGTGCTTCACAGAGGAAGGGAAACATCCAGAGATATCACAGAGCAGACTCCAGGCCTTGAGCTGGACACGGATCAGTGCTGAGATTTAAACAGGAGGATGATGCAGAGGACGTGCCTGAAGTCCAGCTGTTTAATGAAAAGTGCTTCTGCTTATATCAGAGTTTCAGCAGAGTTTGAGCACTGTTCCCCCAGAGTGCTGTTTTGACCTTACCAATCACTAATCAATCAAGACCTCCTTCGTCTCACTGTCACTAATGGCTGTCATAACATAAGAGACAGAATCATGTTTCATGTTCACATACTGAAGGGTTCATGCTTTTCTCTGCTACAATGTTTCCACAACTCGCAGTGTGACACACCTGTTGGCTCGCTGAGACGTGTGTGTGTGTGTGTGTGTGTGTGTGTGTGTGTGTGTGTGTGTGTGCAGCCACCACGTCACTCAGAGTAATTAGTCTTTGGGCTGAGCAGGGAGCCAATACACTGTTTCTTCAACAGCTGAAACTCCTGAGACTCCTTCTCTCCACACACACACACACACACACACACACACACACACACACACACACACACACACACACACACACAGAAATGCAGCAGTAGCAAGTTAGATTAATGTGTGTTGTGTTTGCCGTCCCAGAGGAAAGCAGCTCTCTTAATAAAGAAAAATAATTCCTTCCTCTTTCTCTGGATTTCCTTCACTTTCTGGAAACTGTGTGTCTCTGTGTGTTTGTGTGTGTTTGTGTGTGTGCGTCTGTGTGTGTTTGGGTTGATGTGTTTGAAAAATTTCCTCTTGTTAATATTTTGGCTCAGTGTTTATTACATTATTTGGCTTTTCTTCGCCCCACTGTATCTTACTTTGCATTGCAGCGACCTGCTTTATTCATTTCTCTCGGTTCCGCTTTTTATGATATATATTATATATTTAATATTTACAAAGGGTCACGTGAAGCAGTTTGTTTTCTCACCTGTGTGAAGTGTGAGTTTAGTCAGGCCACCAAGAAAAGCCAAATATAGACAAAATAAGAGCCATAAAACTCAACAATAACTGAGACCTCAAACCTGAAAAGTCACACACAGACACAATAATGATTGTAACAGCAAAATATATGCATTTACACACATTTAACAAACAAAGCATGACCTTTTTCATGAACCTGCAGAAACTTAGTGACGCCACCCTTTGAAGTGAAAGTGTTAGGAAATGTACTCCCGTATGGCCGGGTGGATTTTGTAATCTTACCTAATGAAATAAAAATATTCAAAGTTAACTCAAACTGAATCAGGACAAAGTGTTTGTGGAACAGCAGGAATCCACCAGCCCGAGGTCAGTGTGAAGCAGTCCACGGGAAACATCGCAAACTCAAAGTTATGGGTGGCTTTTTCATTCCCAATAATATCAGAACTGTGAAGGACTTTCCAGCGTTTTACACCTGAACCTAATTATGAGCACTAAAACTCCAAAGCCTGCAGCATCACCTTCACATTATCAATACACTGAAGTGTAATGATAGGCAACATTTCATCAGATGTATTAAAACACATTGGTGTTACTGGTCTATATTAGAATATGGTACTGATTGCTATACTTGCAGTATCTTATTGCCCTGTTTCCTCTAAATGTATTTATCAGTTATTAGTTTATTTAGTATTCTTATCAGTCTGCTGAGCAGTTCATGCCTAAAGATGAAGAAATACAGTGAAGCTAAAGTAGAAACACCTCCTCTAAGAAGTACCTGACTCAGAGCATACCTGCAGCTCTGTGCACGCTGCATCCGGTCGGACTCGTACAGGGACTTCATCTCCTGCATCATTTTCCTTCCGTGCTCACCGCTGAGGTCTGAAAGCCACTTCGAACAAACTTGAACGTGTGAGGGGAGAACTGCTGAGTGTTTTTCTGGAGCTCCACAGAAACACTTACAGATTCAGTGGAGTTGAAGGAGAGTTGTATCATCATTTCGCCTCGTTTTAGTTCCTCTGTTTCCTCATTAGGAGCAGCAGATTAAAGCTGCCTGACCATTGGTCTTCATTTGGGCCAAACACACACTGCTAATGGACCTGAGTGTGTGTGTGTGTGTGTGTGTGTGTCCCAACATTCATGCAGGTCTTTGTGTGTGAGCATGTTTGTGTGTGTATGTTTCAGTGTGTGTGTAATTAGCCGGGTCAGGCTAATTGACCTTGTGGTGTGGGGGCGTGTTAGCCACAGATTGCCAGCGTTAGCCGTGCGGTGACTGAGAGCAGTGATGGATGTGTCTGAGAGCTCGTTACACAAAAACCAACAGAATGCCGCGAACCTGAAGGGCTTTACTGGCCTTTATTTAGGGAGGGGTGCCAGCTGTGCTCACTTTCCTTCAGCTTCACTGTCTGAAGCAAAAACTAGTTTCATCTTTGAGTAGAAGAATATTATTCTATCCATCAAGTACTGAGTGATGGCGTTTACAAAGGGCTGACAGAAATGATGTAGCTCCACCTGCTGTTGAGACCTCCAGCATTAATATAAGTGAGTCCAATACTGAGCTATGATTAGATGAAATACATGATGAATCCTGCTGCATGGATGTTTACCTTGTTCATATCAAAACTTTGCCTGAACATGTAGAAATTTCTAAATGTCTGCAGTCGTCCTGCGTTCAAGAAGCTTCAGCATTTAAATACAGCTCACAGAACCCCTGTTCTCAAAGCAGCCAGGTTCCCACAGAGAAGCTCCAATTTAAACTAATTACCCTAATAAATCACAGAACCTGCTGGTTTGTCACCAAACCAATGAAACTAACTCGGTATATGTTAGCAAAATCTACAGTTCCAAGACCGTTTTCTACAAACTGAAATGTCTCCTCTCTTTTGTCCTTGTGTTGTCTCAGACTTGTTGTAGTCTTTTAAATACTGTTGTGTTTTGCCACTGTGGTTAATGAATGAAGTTTTATTTTCTCTTTAAAGTGCTCACTGAGACTGCTTTCTTAATCTCAACTGGAAAAGGTTTCCAAACTTCACCAGTGTCTGTCACTGGTACAGCAGTGTGAGACTAACACACCGGAGCAGAAGAGCTGGGACGCAGTGTGTTAGTAACTCCCCTCAGTTCAGCTCATTTTTATTTATATAGCACCAAATCCACAGTCACCTCAAGGCGCTTTATATTGTAAGGTAACAATAATTACAGAGAAAACCCAGCAATCGAAACAACCCCTATGAGCAAGCACTTGGCAACAGTGGGAAGGAAAAACTCCCTTTTAACAGGAAGAAACCTCCAGCAGAACCAGGCTCAGGGAGGGGCAGTCACCTGCTGTGACCGGTTGGGGCTGAGGGGAGGGAGACAGGACAAAAGACATAAATACAGGTTTCACAAAGCATTTAAAGCTTTGTGAAACTTGGAAACATCAGCTGCTCCAGAACGTGATCAAGCATCATCGTGGGAGCACAGCTGTTTCCTCATCATACACTCATTTTTATCTGTTCTTATAGAAACACTTAGCACAGATGCTTTAAACGAAAATCCAGATTATGAGAACAATACTGTTACATTGTTACATCAATTATATATAAAATGTGATACAGACGTGGTGTAAAAGCTGACACTAAGAGTGGTAAAGTTGCTATAAATGTGTGATATCTGACACTGATCCAGATTTATAGTCTTTGTTCTGAACATTGAGCAGACATTTGGGATCAGAGCAGCAGAGGAGCTGCTTTCAGCTAACAAGCTGGATGGATTTGTTCTTCAGATCCAGTCCTGACCTGTGATCGGCCTCCTCGCTGCACACAGATCCACTCTGCGGCGGCGGGTTATCGACGCCTCGTGGCCGTTAAAGAGACACACATCCAGTCGGCCGGCCGCTAAGGAGCCCTTTTACAAATGATGAAACAATAAAAATAGGAAGTCATATTTCCTCACAAAGGCTTAAAAAATTAAGGCGGAGTGGTGGAGATGGATGAGGCTTTAAAGAGACGGCGGTGGTCTATGACTGCTATTGAACGGACCGCATCCTTAACAAATGTCCCCATCACTCCTGCCTGTGCGGTGAAGCTGGCCTGCCCGGCTGCTGCGCTCTCTCTCGCCCTCTTTGTACAAGATGGATGTGTGTGTGTGTGGTCTATGACAGAGTAATGTGTCCTGGCATGCTAGTTGGGTTTATTAGCAGAAACTAGTTATTTCTGGCCCTGTGTGTGTGTGTGTGTGTGTGTCTGTGTGTTTCAGCAGTGATAGATGCAGTTCGGCTCCTGTTCATTTTGTTCATTTGTCAAATAACTGGAGAAAGGGTTAATCAGCCTCTCTGCACCTCCTTCCTTCTCAGTTTCCTCTTCTTCTCCCTCACACAAGTACTGGGATCATAAACTATATTAAATTACTATTTTCATAATAATAATAATAATGTATGTATTTCCATCTGAAAAAGAAAGAAAAATCACAATTTTAGGAATATCTTGAAAACTAAATTGGGTTGTGTGGATATGAGACAGTTTAGCGGCAGATGAAGGCAAGCAGCCATTTCACTTCCACCCAATCAGTGAATCAGAGTGTAAACATCCTCATAACAATCTAAGACTAAAATCCATCTTCGTTCACTTATCTGGGGCGGGGTCTCAGGAGCAGCAGCCCAAGCAGAGAAACCCAGACCTCCCCAGCCACCTCCTCCAGTTCATCCGGGGGAACAGCGAGGCGTTCCCAGGCCAGCCGACAGATATATAGATGTGGATTCATATGGATATGGATAGCATATGGATTCTCAAGTACATTTCTATCAAATACGAGGTGGCAAAAACAAAGCAAAAGATTGATGCATCAATTTTAAATACAGTACCACCATGCTCTCGCTTCATTGGGTGGACTGCCCTGTGCAACAACAACAGTAACAGTACAGAGGCTGGAATTACAGTACAATGTGAAAAGCTCCAACCCAGTCTCCATGAAATATAATTCCATCATTTAATAATTTAATAATAGCAGCAAACCTTGTCCAGCACCATCTTCTCAGGCCAGACAGATTCCACTGTGCCTGCAATCATTACACCGGCAAATTCCCAAAGATCAAATTTAATGAGGCTCAAATTAGGTAAAGCTTTGGACTTTCATTTGTTACCACATCATTTTCATCGCTCCTCGTAGAACCACCAGAATATATTTTTAGTCAGAAGATTCCAGCACAGACAGCAGATATGACTCTGATTAACGCAGCATGAGAAGGAGGAGCTGGGGTGGAGGTGGGCTGCAAAGGGGCTTGCAGATTCAGGTGCTAAAGGTCAAATTTGATGCATTGAAGCTGAACCATCAGCTGATGTGAGCTGAGATGAACTGATCTACCAGGATTGCAGATGAGTTTGACTTCACGGCCTACCTGAAGTAACACTGATCACAATTCTTCATCTTTCTTTTTGTTCAGTGATTTGCTTCATTTCTTGCATTTCTGTATTGATTTTTAAATCAAAATTTAGTCTTTAAATCTGATGAGCCAAACATTTTCACGCAGTTAATAAAGTCTTAAGTTCACAGAAAGCATTAACTCCATGATATCTTCAGCCGTTTTCTCTTGAGCTCCTTTAATTTACATGTTTTGTTTCTTCTTCTGTTTGAATTATTTTCTGTCCTTTAGGCTTGATTTCAAAGCCAGACAATGATCGCACAAGAAAAAAATTAAATAGGCTAAGAATTAAAACGAACGAAAGCCTGAACATGAAGGGAAAGAAAAGGCAGAGGAGGCAAGAGAAGCAATCAAAAAGAACAAAAATGTAAGCGGTAACGAATGACAATCAGGACAAAAAACAGTGATGAAGAGGAGGAAAAGACTGCAAGAGACAGATGAAGGGATAAAGCCAGAAAGAAAGACAGAAGAAGAGACGGAGCGAAGAAGGTGCCACCAGGGAGCCAAAAAAAGATAAAAGTAATAGACTGAAACAAGAGGAAGACTAAAGACACATACGCACACACACACTCTCGTCCCCTGCTATCCATCCATCTCAGCTTGTGGAAATAAGGGCCTCCTCGTTGGCAGCTTGTTATTTTCCCTCCTCCTCCCTCAGTCTCTCTCTCCCTCTGTTCTTCCCGTTCTCACTCACCCGCCATCCTGTCGTCTGCCGGCGTTCTGTCATGTGTGAAGGTATCGATTTGCCAGCGTTTTAACCATCAAACTGCAGCTCTGCTTTTTAAACAATATCTGACGGACGGAGGCGGGAGGAGGAAGGATGATAAAAGAGGAAACAAGGAAGGGAGGACAAGAGGTAGAAGGGGAATAAAAATGTAGAAGCTGGGAGGGAAAAGGAAAGGGAAAAGAGGAAAGTGATGGGGATAAGAGGGAAAATTCAGTCAAGTCAAGTCACATTTATTTATATAGCACATTTAAAAACAACAAAGGTTGACCAAAGTGCTGCACATAGAGATAAACAGGGTAAAAGGCAATAATAAATTAATTAAAAACAACACAATCGGAAGTCAGCAGTCATCTAATAGGATGTTACAGCCAAATGCTAAGGAAAAGAGATGTGTCTTTAATAAGGATTTAAATGAGTCTACCGTCTGGGCTGAGCAAATATGGAAAGGAAGATTATTCCAAAGGCTTGGTGCTGCCGCTGCAAATGCTCGATCACCTCTCAGTTTCAGCCGAGTTTTTGGTCTTTGTAAGAGTAGTTGATTAGATGACCTCAGAGCCCTTAGAGGCGTGTGTTCATGGAGCAGCTCGGACAGATACGAAGGTGCTAGTCCATTCAGAGCTTTAAAAGTGAGCACTAAAATCTTAAAATCTATTCTAAAACAGACAGGAAGCCAATGAAGGGATGATAAAACCAGGGTAATATGTTCATGTTTGGTTGTACCAGTTAATAGACGAGCTGCTGCATTTTGGACCATTTGCAGGCGGCGCACCGATAACTGATCTATGCCATAGTACAAGGATTTGCAATAGTCCAGGTGTGAAGTGACAAAAGCATGAATTACTTTTTCCAGGTCCTTATATGGAAGACAGGGTTTTATTTTAGCATGACTCGGAGCTGGTTAAAAACTACTTTTAGTAACATCACTAATTTGTTTATCCATTTTAAAACAGTCATTAAACATAACACCCAGATTTTTCACTGCATCATGGTAGTGAGGGGTTAACTGACTTGGAATGCTGGAGTAGTAACGGATCGAATTTACCAAAAAATATAACCTCGGTCTCGCTATCATTTAAATTCAAAAAGTTGTTTCACTGAGACAGTTCATCAAGGGCTCCCAAGGATCACTGCTTAATGTACACCTGGATATCATCAGCAAAGCAATGAAAGGAAATATTATATTTCCTAAAAATAGCACCCCAAAAAATTAAGAGAGTGCAGAGGAGATGATGACATGAAAGAGGAGAGGAGTGAGATGAATTGTCAGCAAAAAATAAATAAGAGGAGAAGGACAGAGGGCGGAAGAAGGGAGAATGAAGCGAAAAAGAGGAAGATGTCCCTTTTGAAGTTCCCTCGCATTGTTTTTACTTTTGAGGGTGGACAGTCATCAAAATAGAAAAGAAGGAGAAGAACACAGGAAGGGGGTCTGAAGAACAAAAAGAGGGATAGAAGAATGGATGGGTGATGGAAGGATTGATGGGTTTATGGTTAGATGGAAGAATCGGTGAGTGATGGATGGATGGATGGATTTATGGTTGGATGGATGGAAGAATGGATGAAGGATGGATGGATGAATGAATGGGTGATGGATGGATGGAAGGATGGATTTAATGCAGACTCTCTGGGTTATAAGAATATTAAATTTGATACTTTGTGACATTGCGGTGAGTTCAGGTTTGTTTGTAGTTTTCTCATTTTTATTGATACATCCGTGCAGCCGGGCTGCCTTCCTGCTTCTTGTTTATGCTTTAAAACACAACATAATAAACATAAAAATTGCCTGTTGTGTCTGCAGATTCTTTCATACTTCTTAAATATGGATTTCATAGTTATTTAAAGTGCAATATAAATCCATAATTTTGTATTTATTCATTAAATGACCTTTTTAAGGATTTACACAAAATTGAAATGTAAAAAAACGAGGAGAGTGTGAGATAGGACGGACAAATGAGACCAACATAAAAACTAAGAGAACAAATAAAAGAGTTTAGATGATTTAATATACAAAGTGAGAACATTTAGCGAGGACGTGGAAGAAGAGAGACAGACAACAAAGAAAAGGTGAAGATGGAGTGATAAAAAAACAGCATTAGTCCTCTTTATGGATCACTGTTTGCTCAACCAAAGTTTGGCATCATTGATCTGCTGCCAGCGCTGCATTTATCACTGTGTGTGTGTGTGTGTGTGTGTGTGTGTGTGTGTGTGTGTGTGTGTGCCTGCGTGCCTGTGTGCATTCACAATACTTGTTTCTGTTTAACAATCATGCCAGTAAAATGCATTAAAAATGTGTGTGCGTTTGTGTGTGTGTTTGATCTTCAGACCTCCAGCTGTGAGTAAAGATCACAAAGACACACCCACAGTGGTTTTTCAGCACTTCAGAGGACGCTGTGTTGACGTCCATTTGTTCCCACTGACTTAAACTGAATCTTAAACCAGGTCTTCATACAAAATTTTAAATAATAATAATAATGATGAGCTCCCTCATGCAGACCTGCTTTTCATCTTCAAAATTAAATAAAGTCCCCTCAATAAATATGTTGATGTCCCCATAACATGAGTAATACCGGTCAACACACACACACACAGACCTCCACATACACCAGTGTCCGCGGGGTGTTAAGGCCATTCAGTGGAGCATCTCGTCCTACTGGTGTGTGAAAACAATAAGAGAGATGGAGGAGGACGAAAAATCCATCCATCCCACTGAGAGGGGGGGGCTCCATCATCTTACAAAAAAATCTCTCTCTCTGTAGGTGGTTTCAGTTTTAACAAGCGAGTATCAAAGACACACAAACAGCTGAGATATCATGAAGGGCTCATTAAAAACAAGAGCAGCATCACCCAGGGGACATGGACCAAATAAACAACTCTAAATCAAAGCTTCATTCTAGTTTATTAAAACAGCTCTTTCTGTGGTTCTCCTGTCCATCAAGTTAATATCTCAGATCGGCTAACGTGGCATTTTACTGTAACTATAATCTGTAAAAGATCACGGCACTGTGACATCATCCTGAAGTTTGTAAATTCCCATTTGAAAATGATTGGACCGGAGCAATGATGTCACCTTCACCTTGCTACAGTTGTAAAAATATATCCCTTGTGTTTTAAAAACCTTTTGCTTTTGAGTTATTCACCAAAGAAATCAGCTTTACCGTAGTCTTCACGCCTCAGCATCACACGGAGAAGATTAGCCCATGTCTGGGGTTGTTACACTTATAACTCCGCCTCGTGTTTCCTGTCGCTGCTGTCAAAGGAAGCTTTGTTGCTTCTTTCATGAGTGAGAAATGCAGACATGAGGAATCAGAACTAGTACTGCCCGTTCTTAGATAAAGTAACATGACAGAAAGTAACAAAGAAGCAGTTTTGATCCTTATTTGCATGCTTGTTGACACCAAAGTGCATAAAGAAAATGAACTGCACACATAGACATCAGAGTTTAAAGTGGGTCGTGCATTGATTTCCTCTCACCCTCATCCCTCCTCTTCTTCTTCCTCTCCAGCATTTCTCTTTATGTATTTTCTCTTGTTTTGCATAATGCTATTGATCAGCTGTAGCTTTACACAGCCAATCAGCTGTTTACTGACAGAAAAATAAGCTATAAGCAGGCAGAAGGAATGCAGTGAGACAAGATCCTATTTTAGGCTGTTTTATTCTTTTCTCTGCTGATGTGGTGGGTAGAAACTTTCTAACTTTCAGTGCTCTGACAGATCAACAACCTTTCCTAACATGAATTACAACTATACCAGCAGGAATACAGCACTGGCCTCATGGCCCCAGACGGTGGACATATTGTTATACTTATCCTCCTAGATCTCAGTGATGTATCTGACCACTGATGCAGGGACTAGAATATATTTATTGAGATAAAAGAAACTGCAGTGATATCCATCAGATAGATTTCAGCTTGTTCACGCAGATGATAAGTCTTCCTTAAGCCACATACACACTGGAAGTGATTAGTGTCAACGTGGCAAACAGTGACCATAGAAATGATGTGCATGATATTTAGTGACTTCAAGTGACTACAGACCAAATAACTGGTGATCCAGAGTGGGTGGGCTCTGCAATAAATCTCCAGGTGAGCGACTGAAGAGACTACCAGTGAGAGTTTGATTGGCATATGACCTGCTAGTAAATACATTGGAGGGTAACCTAGACAACAGGAGCCTAGAATGTCTGCAAATGAGCAGCTGGCAGCTTCCAGTTTGTTGCAGTTTTACACACAAATGTTAGTCATGGAGTTCCACAGGGTTCTGTGTTAGGACCAGTGACGTGCAGTGAGGTTTGTGACAGGTGAGGCACTGACTCATCTGGAGTCAGATGTTCACATATATGAACCCAAAATAGAAGCTTATATTTGTTTTAATTATGCTAATGATTAATTATGCTTTAATCAACTCCATACTGTTCAACAATGATGGCAAGAAAAACAAAATTAATGTAAGGTCAAACAATTTTTCTTTGTGTGTATGTGTGGGGGGGCAGTCTCTCTTTTTAAATAAATAAAAAAAACATGTATTATCTTACCTTTATTTGAAGATGAAGTCCATGCGCCTATCCTTCTCCCTATGGGGCAGCACTGCTGCAGCACTGCCCCCTATCTGTGCGGCACGAACATCAGCATGTGTAGCACATGTGTAATCAAACATGTATATTGGCGAGACTGCAATGATAGGAATGGGCACTGCCTCACCTACCTCCCCTGACTGCACGTCACTGGTTAGGACCCATACTTTTCACATGATGCCTCCTTGAGAAAGCCCTGCATGCATTTCCACTTCTATGCAGATGACACATCACTATATTTATCAGTGAAGGCAGAATAAATCAGTTACTTAAACTACAATCATACCTGAACTCACTTCTCTTCTCTGGTCTGATTCTTCTGCAGGTTTCTTCCTACTGTGGCTGGGTCAGGTTTTTGACATTTACAGGCCCAATACCAGAACTTTTTGAAGACACATAGTACAATATTAGGTGCTTTGAGATGACTGCTGTTTGGACTTGGTGCTATATCACTAAGTCAGTTCATGTTGATAAAATTGACATGAACTAACCTGAACTTTATTGTGGCCTAGGAAACATACCAAACTGATCCTGGTTCACATAAATCAATCAGAGCTGTAGACTGTGTTTAACTCCAGCTGTTGCATTGTAAGTTGCATATTGAGTAACATGGCCACAAAGTAACACTGGCAGCTGAAAAAGAAAAGTGACATTCCTCTAGTAGCCATTTGACGTTAGCTCCAAATCTTCATTTGCAGCAGAAATCAACATGTCTGCAGCCTGGAACAAAACATGGTTTTGGTCCCTTTAGTTAAACTCTCCCATCATAACAACTGTATGGTGAGTGAATTGTTAATTAACTCACCTTTTTGGTTGCTTTGATTGACAGATGTGTCCAGACAGATGGCTGTAGGGGCTGGCCTTCACCTGCACTAATTCAAGTTAGGAACTGGACTCCATGACTGTGTTTGCAGTGTTGGTGCCACAAACAATAAACTGTGACAAGTAATGTGAGCTTGTATTTAAAACTGTGGAACAGGTTTTCAGTAGCACAGTGCTCGATCAGCTGAATAAAGAACATCACGCAGAACGTTTCAGTGAAGCCTAAACAACCTTTAGGTTGTCCCTGCTCTCCAGTTTTGACCCATGAGAGTCAATCTCATGGGTCACTGCTGGCTTTTGGTTTAAGCACAAAACATGAAAACTGAAAATGACATTGTTTGCCATGGAGACGGTGATGGAGATCTAAAGCAATTCTAAGTTTACCATTTTTGGCAGTTCAGTTGTCAAGGATAAAAAAGGCGGTGAAGAACAAGTAGAAAGTGTCTGTTTACGGCTCTTATGGTTAACCAGGGCTCAAGCCATCTAATATGGATCCTTTTTCCACTTTTAGTGTCTTTTTCCTGCTCTTTCTCCTCTGGTTTCTCAGCCCTCTTCTCGTTCTTCATGTCTCCCTCCTTCGCTCCTCCCTCTGCTCCGGCCTTCACTGCTAATTAGTTTCAGAGGGAGCACAGAGGAGGGGGAGGGAGGGAGAGGAGCAGAGAAAGAGGAGAATAAAGGACACATGAGGAGGAGGAGGGAGAGAAACAGAAAACGGAGAGTTTACTAAAAATGACTCTTATTGCATCAACTGTGAAACCTGATTGTATAGCATACCTATAACAGCTGTGACTCCTGCGATTACTGCAAGTAATATTGTGACTCCTATTAATCCTACTACTGGTAGTACTTTTAGTACATTCATTTTATTGTATCAGCTAATATCTATTGTATTGACCTAAATTTCTGCTTATAGTGTTGTTATTACTGGAGCTTAATAGTAAAAGCAGACAAAGTGCAACACAAATGCTTTGTGATTCCATAAAAGACAAAAGCCGTATCTGATTTAAATTTAAATTAAGATGATTTCAAGTTTGCCTCTCTGGAGTATTTCTTGCTTGTCCATTAATGATTTCACCATGTCAGCAGAGCCTAAAGATGGCACGTGAGATTTTTGAGTTCTACTATAAAGTTTCTGTTAAAGCATCTGTTTATGAATCCTCATTGCAGATGACCTGAACTCTGCATGGCTTTGTCCTATTGTGCACCTGCTCATAACACAGTGAAAATGTGTGAATTTTCTGGCCACACAAATAGAGACTCCATGGCAGGACTCAGACCCCAGGGCAGACCCAGGAGAGGCTGGAGAGATTACACCTCTCAGTGTGCATGGCCTGCTTAGACTGCTCCCCCTGAAACCCAGACCTGGATAAGAAGTATGGATGGATTTCTTTCTTTCTTTTACTTTTAAAGTTTTTAGAGCCTTCACTGTGGCCTGAAATTATGGTCTGTTTTAAAAGTCCTTGAAATCAGGCCAGAACTTGACCGTCGTCCCCAGCAAACAGAATTAATGTTAGATACAGTTTAGAAACGCCTGCATTTACATATGTAAGAGCTCTCAGTCTACACTGCATGTGTGAACAGAAAGTCCAACAAACCTTCAGTTTCCTGCTTCAGGAAAACAGACGGATCACGAGAAGGACATAAAACCATTTCTGAAGTGTTCCCAGGCCTCCATCATGGCCTTAAAGCCACCAGGACTTCCGGAGTGGGCCAAACTCAGTAACAGCTTCTGAAGAAGAAAGGCCCTGTTGGGGAGGTGACCACAACCCCAGCACTGTGTTCATCACATCTGCATAGATGAAGAATCTACAAGATAGACAACCATTCTAAGCAGCACTTCATCAGTCAAGCTGCTGTAGCGCCAGGGTGGCACAGCAAAGATGGTGTGGCATCGTCATGCTGCTGAGGTGCCTTGATAGGCAGAGATATTAGTCAGAATTAATGGAAGGATGAATGGAGCCAAATACAGAAGAAACCTGTCGGTAGACCTAGAGCTCCTGCGGAGAGAAGCAGGCGGCGTCTGATGAACCATCCTGTGATGCTCACCAACAGTCAGCGCAAGATTTTGCTTGTAATCCAAATGTAGTGCATGTGTGAGGCTGACACTGAGTGCTGCAGGGCTGCTAATGCGTCTCGTTCGACCTCTTTTAAAAGTGGATTTAATGATTTAAGAACGCTTCACAGCCGAAACCTTTTCACTCAAAACAGGCAAAGTAAAAAACCTGGAAAACCGCGAGCGCGTTAAATAAAACCGCGTCTGACAGAGGAAGCTCTCCTCTCCTCTCCGTTAGGACTCTAATTGGACGATGAGAGGAGTCCGCTGAGGGTGTTTGGCATCTGTGTGTGTGTGTGTGTGTGTGTGTGTGTGTGTCAGCATTTCGATTTTCTCGCACCATCCCTCTCTTTTCTTGGTTGTTTTAAGGATGAAACGGGAGGAGGAGGAGGAGGAGGAGGAGGAGGAGGAGGAGGAGGAGGTGTCACCACAACTGTACTTGGCAGTGGTGACAGGACAGCAGCTGCTCTCTCTCTCTCCCCCATTTCTCCCCTTTTCCTCTCTCAGTCTCTTCCTCCTCATTGGTCCGGATGAACCAAACTCAGGGGAAATCATCACTGTGTTTACACTGACCCCCCTTCCCATGCCACCCACCATCTCTGTCCCATAACCCCCTGCTGCCCATGGCCATCTAACACCCCCCATCCCATATCTTTGTTTTCTGCCCCATGATGGTGGCTGTTAGACAGATAGAAAGCAACTCCCCCCACACACACACACACACACACATACAGTCACATAACCCCTCCCTTCATTTCTTGTAAATTTGTGACCTCCGCGAGCATCTGAAGAAAAGAAGAGATGGAGGGAACGAGAAAATGGCCAACAATTGGTGGTGATGTGATGGGGCGGGGGGGGGGTAAAGGCCAGACAATTGGTGGTGAGGGATGTGTGAGAGAGGGATGGAGGGGGGGAATGAGGCCTTGAGAGGGCGATCAATGCGATGTTCACCTGCCGTCCACCTCCCCAATTTAAAGAGAAGGCGCTCTAACGATTTCCCCGGCCGACTCCTACCGACTGATGGAGCCCGGGAGGAGAGGAGGTGCAGAGAAAGTAGAAAAATTAGGCTTTGGCGCAGCAATGCATATAAATGGGAGCAAGGCTGTCAGAAAATTAGCTTTTAATGATGGAATACATGTAGTTAAGACAGAAACGGAGGCGGGAAATGGCTTTTAATACGTGTGGGCGGTGAAAGAAGTGGAGGCAGAATGAGGCTTTCAAAGCAGGACTGCATACAGATGGGAGCAAAATTACTAGACAATTAGGCATTAATGACGAAATGCATACAGAGAGAGAAATTTGGCTTTAATGTAATAGCATATGGAAGAAAGAAGCAGTGGAAAATAAGCTTTTAATATACAGCTGAATTTAAATGGGACAAAGATCACAAGAGAATTGATGCACGCAGTTAAGAAGAAATTAGTTTTACATTAAGCCTCCTGGAAGACACACGGCCGCTAAAACTGTAAGCTTGTAATGCACAGATCCCCAAAATCCCTCATTTCCTCTTTTTCTAAATGGAGGTTTAATTTACAAAAGCACGCTCACCATAAAAACCTACACTTTACCCACAGATATAATAAAAGGCGATCACAGTGTGAAATCAACACGTTAGTCATTCATTTGTGCTTCTGTCTCCCATTTTTGTTTTGTTGTTCTGCATCAGTGCGCAGAGGAAAATCCACATTTGGAGGAAAACCTGCTCACACACGTGACCTCCGATTTTTATCGCGTTAATAAAATTAATAAAGTTGTTAGTTCGGGTTATCGGGTGAGAGCGCAACGACGTGTGTGCTGTACGTTGTCCGGTTACTTTTGAGAAGAATAAAATGACCCCTAAACTGTCAATCACATCTTGACTGATGTTAAATTTACAGTGTGGAGTCAAATCTGTCCAGACTGTTCTCTCTTAAAAACACGTTATCGTAGAGCCAGAAAGCTCCTGCACGTCACTGCATTATCGATCGTGGACTGCAGAGGGCAGTACGGAGGATTTTTTAGGGCGACTTTTCCGTAGGTTTTTGGATTGTTCCAGAAAAAAAAATTCAGTGGGAAATAAAAGTTTATGATATTTTTGGAGATAATCTTCACGTTGCTAACGTTAGGCTATAAAGAAACTGAGTGCCCGTATTCACAATAACGATGTTTCTCGTGGTTTGGTCGATCGTTAGGAATGCCACCACTGAGACACAGACGAGGCTCAAAATCACTTTTGCTGATGTGTTTTAGGCAGCTACGTAAAACCCATTCAGATAACTCTCTGACCCTAACCCTTAGATATAAGGATCTGTATAACTCTGTAACAGGCAGATATCAAGCGCAGAGTCTCTTGGTCCTCCATGTGTGTCGATATGTGATTTAGTCCAGTGGCAGTCTCAGTCTGCTCACTTCTGCTGTGTCAGAATGGCAGAAATGTCAGCAGACTAATTCCTGGGCAGTTACTACAGCTGGTGGCCCCAGTGATGCTGAATTTGAATTGGCTGTGTGTCATTGTCATAATATCAAAGCTACAATAAGACACACTGATATAAGTGACCGCCCATCCTCCTCTGCCTTCGAGACATGTGACTATTCACGTTCCCGCTCTCCTGCCCCGACCTGTCAGTCCTGTCAATATGATTATTCCTGCCTCTAATTGAAGTCAGAGATGAAAGGAAGGATGAGGTGGGGAAAGAAGGAAGCTGTCACTTTAGAGGAGGGAGACACTCCTCTGCACACAGAAGACTGCTCATAATGAGGTGTAGGTAAAGGTGAGGACAGAACTTGACTTCTGTTTAGATAGATACGACCAATCAGCTCTAGACCTGAAACTTGGGACCAGATGCAGTTCTGGTGCTTTATGAATCCATTGTGTTTCGGAGGTGTGCGTCAGAATAACACATCCTGGGTGAAACTGGGATTTCTTCTCCTCTTAAACACTTCAATGTGGATTTAACTTCCAAAACCTTTCACTTATCTTGGCAGCAGCATTAGCATTAGCTTTTTAAAGAGGTCATTTTTTGCTTTCTCTTGTTCATTATATTTACTCTGTAAGAAATTCCCATAAACACTTTTAAACCTGTGGAAAGACTTCCCAGAAGAGCTGAAGCTGTTATAGCTGCAAAGGGTGGGCCCACATCATATTAAAGCCTCTGGATTAAGGATGGATGTTACTCAGGTGCATGTGTGTGTGAGGGCAGACGAGCGAATACTGTTGGTAATATAATGTATATGCTGTGTATAGCCTACTGTTTCAATTATGGATGTTCAAATTAGACAAAATTTCAAATTATAATGTCAATGTATGTAAAAGGGATCCTTGTGAGACAAAAGTTTGGGCTTCAAACTGAACCCCCAGTTTCAGACATCTTTTTCTACAGATGGTTCTGTATGATATCCATAAACGGGGGCATCCCCAACACGGTGGTCTCAGGCACGGGTACCACCCGCCTGCCGTTTAAACCTTCTGTAGGCAATCAGAAGAAGCTGGCCTAAAGGTAAGGTGGCTTTAAATGAGGAGGAGCTAAAACAGTTTATTTGTACCAATAGATGGAGACTATGACATCACTTACACAGTGTGATGTGTAAGGGGTGGAGTACATTCACTGGCTCAGGACTTGTGATAAACCACACCTTGGATCCTTTTCTGACTCTTAAACTCACAAAATGAACCTAATGCTTTATTCACTGTGGGATTGAGCCCAGAAAGTCATCAGCAAAGCATCAACACAGGTCACAGATGAAGGGTCAAGGGTCATTTTTCTATAGATTTCTTGCTACCAGACGAGTCGCCCCCTGCTGGCCATTAAACAGAATGTAGGTTTAAAGCTTCACTTTTTCTTCCTCATAACTTTTAAACTGCCTGTGGACTGCACTAGGGCCCGTTATGAGGCAAATAAGGATTGTATGGAACTGTAAGTCATGCAGAGTAGTGCCCACCAATGAAATACAGCTGCTTTATGATCACCAGTCAGACCTGAAGCACTTCAAGCTTCACTTGAACATTGCCTGTGACTTCAGTGGCCTCGAATACACTTCTCCAGTAATGAATAGCTCTAATAAAAATCTCATATACTTTATAAAGAGAGCATTTCCCTCCAAAGGCTGAAAGGTCTGAGTTCAAGCGGCAGATGGGTTTTACTGAACACCATTTCCCAAAGATTTTTGGATCGATTTTGTAGAAACGCAGTCGATACAAAAACGTGAAAATGACTTTGTTCACTTAGTTCACACAACAGAAGCTCTAAGGGTCTGCTGGCTCTGCTTCAGAGAGCAACGCAGGAGTCCACATAAGGATGGCTGGGTGTGACCACGACCAGCACCAACACCAACCACTAACCCCCACCTTACAGCAGGGTCGCCTCAGTTAGCGGTCTCTGGCATGTACGTGTCTTTTGTCCTCTGTCCCTCCAGTCACTGTAAAAGAGCACAGTCACTGTAGCAAAGGGGCGTAATGAGGCCAGATCCCTAACCAAGCAGGTTTTATTACCTACAGCTAACCAACAGGTGAAACCCTAACACTGACTGACAAACCAGCGATTTATGCTGCTGTAAACACGGCGGCTTCATAACAAACGGCCATGAGGTGGCTGCACACTGGTGTGGTTATTGTTGAGAAGGCGTCTGACTTAATGCTGTTATATTACCCTCTGGGTGAGTGTCCTACAGTGCTGCAATAACACGGCTCACAGAGCTGTTCTCGCCCACTAAAATTGTGTAAAAGCTGTACAAACGTGAAAAATATATTAATTATCTTCAGTAAGAGCCTGAATGCAGCCTCACAGTTGTGTATAAGTTGCTGTGGGCAGTTTAATTCAGCGTTGTGTGTTGGTTGTGTGCAGGATAGCTGTTAGGTCTCAGAGTAACTCTCTCTGTCTGATGATGTGTTTGCAGCTGACCTTTAAACAACTCTGTCCCATCATCCTCTGCTTCTCTTACAGAGGCCCATAGGGAGCAAACGTGCACCACACACGCACACACACAGTTATCCAGAGGTAGAAAGAAGAGGCAGTCCTGCAAGCACACTTGCACTCATGCATGTAAATGGGCCTCTCTTGGCATGGGAATACACACAATATACATGTAAAAATGTGCACACACAGAGACTAGCAACACACACACATACAAACACACACACAGAGGCATCACTGTCTGAGGTTTGGTGGTAATGAGGCCTGTCATCCTTCCACACAGCCTCTCTCCCTCCCTCTTTTCTTTCTTTCTTTTTTCATTGATCCACTAACAGATCCCCAATATAACAACTAGCAGTCGCTGTGGGAGCATCCCCTCGTTCCTCTCCTCCTCCTCTTCGACACGCATCCCTCTGGACCATTTAAAAACCTACCACCACTCTCTCTCTCTCTCCTCCACCTCTCTGTCTCGTTCCCTCTGCGTCTCTCTATCGCTTTCTGTCTCTCTCCTCCGTCCTCTCAAACCCTCTCTGCCCTCCATCTCCGGCTCTCGGCCGCTTCGCCGGGTTCAGACAGTCTTGTTATATCGGCTGACAAACAGAGAGGGGTTTCTCCGCAGCGTGCTGAGTGGAGGTGGTGGATGTTTAAGGTGGTAGTTTGTCCATCTGTCCGTCGTCTCACCTGGTGTTCCTGTGGAAAATAAAACAACAGCAGCCAGGAAATATAGACTCAGCTGAGCTGTTTCAGAGAGAGGGAAGTAACAGGCTCAAAGGAGGACACTTCTGACTGAGTTTACATTGGAAACAAGAGGCTACCATCAGGCCCCTAAATCACGTGACCCTTAATTGACTGATGGTGAGTGACAGGTCTGAACAGCTGTTTGTAAGTTACATATAAAAGTTGTTATTAAAGCTGCTTTAAATGACAACATTTGATCACATACAAAGAAACATCTACAGATCAGTGTTTAAGCAAACTATGGGATGGCTGCTGTGCATGCCTGCAGTACTCGCCTCCACACTTTGATACATACTGTAATACACCGACCACCGAATTAAAATAGACATAAAAGAAGCCAGGCTAACATGTCAGCATATCTACTTCTACAAAAAATAATATTTATATATTTTTAAGTCTCCTTTTAATGCAGCGCTGACATGTTTTGACCTTCGCACGGACCGACTAACAAACACACAAACAGCTCGTCTTTATTTGTCTTTACTGACTTTGTAAAGGAGACTCACTTTTTAACACAAAACAAGAACTGCAGTCCACTTAAACTGTATCAAACCTGGACATACAGGAGCCACCATCACACCAGCCAAGTGCTTTCTGGACTCCATCTTGGGATCAGCTTGTTTTTTGTGGAGCCGGATGGAGGGTGGAGCTGATGGCGCACAGTAATTTAGTTCTAATTACTTATACTTTTTATGAAAATTGTGTGTAGTTTCCATATGTATTTATTGTATTGTTTGTATTGCTTGTATTTTCTCTTTTTAAATTTGTGTAGTTTTGTCATTTTAACCTTGATTGTATGACCTTTGTTTGTTTTTTAGCAGGACAAATTGCGATTTGTCGTGGGACAACAGATGAAATATAGCCTTTTGGCTAATTCGGGCGCATTTACAGATTGTTTATTAATGTGCATTGTCCCTACCAAATAAATAAAATTCAAACTCAAACTGTAGGCACAGTGTGGGCCCACCATGAGGCTTTGATTGAAGCAGGCAGACTCTAGATTGAGGAGTCCCCCTTTGGTTTCGGTAAGCCTAACAGTCAAACTCGTGATAGATGTCTGGATAAATCACTGCATAGTCCTGCATAAGTGAAGCATTTTCTTACACAGAGAAAAATTTCCCGTCTCAGCCGGGAGCAGAGGCTGGAAGCTCAGGATGAGCAAGCACTGACTGATACTGTCCTCAGTGCTTCGTGTTACTGCGCTCACTCTGCCCTCTCATTGCTTTCTCCATAACAGTGTTAGAAACCACAAATTATGAAGAACAATCCAAGCAGTTACAATATTAGAAATGTAACAGGATGAGGCCATGAGACACTTTTGCATCCGTTAGGTAAAAACAACAACATTAAAATATATTTCTATCAAAAAAATATATTCCACACGTGAAGGAAATGAAATCTTTTAACTGGTAATTTTAGTTGTTAGTGTCAGAAGTGGTCCAAAGATTACCCACCCTGACAAGGAAAAAGATTTTGGGATAAAACGTGAGGGGGAAAAACATCAGAATCATGACAGGAAGTGAGTGTCCCGTATCCCGCTCACCTTCAGGTGCTCTGGAATAACAGGCGTCAGTAAATTATTTTCTTATTCTGTTAATTTGTGAAGATCTGACGTTTCAGAGGGAGGAAGGCTCCGAGCAGACGGCTCTGATATATTTCATTGTTTTCTGTCGACTTCCTGTCTTCCTCCAGAGATTTCTGCTCCGTTCTGACCTTTGTGTTCGAAGATGTTTTCCTCCCCTGTGTGTGTGTGTTTATCTGCTCGTATCTGTGTGTGCGTGTGTGTGTCTGTTGTAGAACAGGGGAAAACAAATCACCCGCTGTAGTTCTCATTAGCAGCAGTTTTGTGTCAGCGCTGAGAGATCAGCTGTCAGCTCTCGGCCTTCCTCTGCAGCTTCACCTTTTACCAACTGTAATTACACCGTTTAGCAGCAGCGTTCCTCACACAGCCGCCCGCAGACTCACAACTGCTTCAAATGAGCTTCAAACAGGAGACAAAATCGGCCGTCTACATTATACAGGACGAAGAGTGTTTAGGTTGTTACTGTGAGAGTACCACAACAGGTGCTACAGGTGTGTCATAAACCGGTTATCTGTAATTCATCACTTAAAGTTTAATTAGTTTTGCCTGATTTTTTTATGTTCTCGTGTAGATTACTGGTTTACTGCTGTACTTTAATAATTTTCTTATGCCATATTTTATCTGAATATCCTGATTAGTGTGTATGTACAGTGCTCCAACACATCTCAAGGCCCTCATTCAGTGATGACGTCCCAGCTCTGTTCTTTTGTAGCATGCTGCACGGCTTTAACACCCCAAAGCTATTCTCAGCCTCTGCAGCTCTGTATCAGCACCAGTCACTCAATTTCAGCGTGGACATTAATGACTTTTTCATAACTAATCCAGAACATGGGGCACCATAACTTTATTTATACAGGTAGTGCCATTGAGACTCAGTGTCTCATTTGCAAGCGAGACCTGTTTCCAAAGCATAATAAATTTACAACAATAAAATAATACAATAAATAGTAAGTAAAATGCCAAATGTTTACATGCTCATATAAAACAAGAACAAGGTCCCAGCGATGATGTAACAAAATTCTTTACGTTATTTTAAAGTCAGTGGGTGAGATCATTTGTGACCGCTGTAAGTTCTTCTGTGATGTGTTCCATGAAGATGGAGCAGAAAAGGAGAGAGCCTTTTTTCCAAGCTCTGTACGAACTGATGGAACAACAAAGGTGATAAGTTTCTGAGAATGCAGATTGTGACTACTTTGTTTACATAGCATGTAGTCTGATAAATAGGACGGGACTAAACCAAAAACAGATTTATAGATAAAATGAAACCATTGAACCATCCTGTGTGAGGTCAGTGAGGTTTTCTGTGTCTTCTTCTTCCTGCCATGTGAGGATGAGCTCACTGGGAACAGTGTTACTGAGTGAGCTCTTACTGAGAACATTTAACCTCTCATCCTACAGCTTTCTAGAGCTAATTTGATTTTATTATCTTAACCATGCCTCTTTAGCTGGCAGCCAGTTAGCACATCACTGTCAGTTATCCCAGCTTCAGTAATGCTCCAAATGCCACAGATATTTAGTTCTGTCTTTATACATGGCAGTGCTGTTCCATTAGGGCAAGCAAGGCAGTCAATGAATAAAATTAATTAAATCATACCAAAATGAAATAAATCTCTCTCCTTGCATCTTAATTCTGTCCCATAAAGCTGTCGCCTATTTGTTTGTGTCCGTCCTGCAAATTGCTGCCAACTTGCGGCTACAGCTAGCCGTTGTCTCTGGAAGCCAGCTTGACTCCAGCCATTTTCCGAATCATTTTCATGGGCATGTCCATGTCCCATTAACAAGATCTTGTCATGCTGAGAGGGCAGCAGCATTTTTGTGGTTGACAGAGACCAGTCTGCTGGCCAAGCTGCCCCTGGCTCTGCTTTCACTGCTCTGATATCAGTTGTGATTAGCACATTATTATATACATGTGGAAACAGCGTTGGCAAGTAAATAGGCACTTTTCTTTTACTAACCACCTTGGCTAGCCTTTCTGTAAAAGTCACCACATACCACTGCAACATGGTATAGATGTCAGCTAGCGAGCTAGTTTACTGCTAACTCTTGTAAACATTGTAAATTGTCGTGGATGTTAAACTTTATGGTAATGCCTTTGAAAACAGCCACGCTGATTATTTTATTGGAGTTGAAAGAATTTTTCCAGTCCGTGTTGGCTCATTGTTTTTGAGATGTGAAAAAGTATGTAGACCTGCAAATGGCTAATTGAAATGGGTAAGTGTGCAACCTCATTATCCTCTTTAATGCTCTGTCATAACTGTACAAAACTGAATAAGCAGACGTGTAACATCAAGACCTTCTGCATTAAGTTTAATTTAGGTGACAGCACCCACTGGGATCACAGGATAAGGAAGTCACCTGATGGAATTACAGAGCCACAAACCAACTAACCATGATCCTGCCCTCAGCCTAAGCTAAACTTGTTTCTGTGCCCACAGAAATATTACACAGCTTTATGGCCAAAATGCTTCCAAAATAAATGTGGTGAAAATTTACTAATGTTGATTCATTAAAACTGAATTTGTTGGTTCTGGTTTTCATGAAATGCTGCTACATGTCAGTTCTAAGACCCAAATGTTTAACTGAAACCAGCTATGACTAAAATACCATTTGGCCCCTGAATTCTAGCAGAAATGGTCCAAATGGGAGTAAGTGCTTGTTTTGTGAAGGTCACTTTCCCTAAACTGTTGATACAACAGGAAATGTTGGATGAAGTGTTGGTTTGAATCTCATCTCTGATCTTCTGACTTGTACTTGGGTTTAACCTTCTTCGTGCCAAACTGTAATGTAAACCCTACAAAGTAGCATTTCATGTTTGTTTTTTTTTAAAGCATATTAAAATATTACACAAACTATTTTTTCCCCACAATATACAGTTAGAAGTGTGGTGACTCATTAAATATGCACCAGTGAAATTAAAGTAATCTTTGCATTTCCTCTGTTGGTGCTCGTTGTTGTTGAATAATTAAATAAGTTTGGTTTTGGAGACGTCCATGTAGCCAAGTGATGAAACCAACATTTCTCCATGTTATAATATCCCACCTAGAGACAACATCTGGACCTGGCCTGGCTGGCTTGAAAACAGTAACCAATAAGTTATTTTGTCATGTTTTGATTCACTTGTGATCAAAATTAATAAGAAATAAGCATTCAGTTTTTTAAAAAGTGGGTTTTATGCTGCGCCCTGTGACAGTTGGGATAGACTCCAGCACCCCCGGGAACCTGAATGGGAGAAATGGATGGATGGATGGTTTTATACTTATTTGTGACTCTTTGTAGGTGGTTTATCTCTTGGGTTATATTAGTAGTTTGTCAAAATCCACCAACATGGCCGTTTAGGTTGGGGAACTTACAAATAAACCAGTAAGTGATTCACAATGTACTGGCTTCTTAATGTTATACTTGACATGATACACAGAACAGCTGGGGGGGGGACATTGACACAAGTAAGTGGACAAATATCACAGCTGGTTATGACTGTTTTGCTACAGCATATTTATTGTAGAAAACACACCCATTGGCACTTTCCTTTATTGTTGCTGAAAATAAAGAAAATAAACTGATATGTTTTAGAGGTTTTAAATGTTGTATTAGCTGCAGTGGCACAAGGAGTATCTTCTACAGTATGTTACCGTGACAGTTTTGGGGTCATTACAAAGAACTGTGACAGTTCACCTTCATTGAAAAACATCTGTACATTACTCATTTTCACAATTTTTGAACAATTACATCCTGTGCAATTTGTGCTGTAGTTTTTGCAAACATGATATGGTGCATAACATATTCCCAGGCACACTGCAAACTCTTTGTTTACACTGATGCAGGGTTAAAAATCATCGTAAACAGCAAAATGTTAGAATGGCACTTGACATGTGCTACAGAGTTTTTGCATATGCATGTTAACAGATTTCCGATATTTATGAAATAGATGCATAGGAACTGCAAGGAAATTTGGCAAAGAATGAATATTTGGCAACAAGAGCTACACAAGTGTTTCTGAAATGCAGGTCATACAGCGTGTTCACCATTTATTTTGATATAAAGTTTTGGGGATGATGCTAACTGGCACCACCCACTGAAAGTATGAAAGTATACTAACGTATAATACCATTAGCATATACCACAGTGAACCTAATAAATACTGAACACACAGACTCACACATTGCCAACACTCCTCTGTTAAAGACTTTGTATTTTAAGGTTTTGATATGTTTTTACGTTTCCCTGCACAATTCTGAAATGGATCATCCTGGAAAGGTAAAGCTTCCATCTGATGGTCAATGAATGACAAACTAAATTTGTATGAACCTCTATATTAGCGCTGCATGTTTAACACCCACTTTTGAACAGTTTTCCTCTGTGCTCAGAAAGTTGATACTTGTTAGTTAGCTACTGTATTAATAACTTAATAGAATTCCTGACATATTACATCTGCATACAGTAGAAATCAATCAGAAGTCAGTTTGCTTTAGCTAGTTGACCTGCAATTGCTGTGTGCTAGCATGGTAGCATTTAGCAAGCCCATAACTGGCATGTCACTATATACGCTGAAAAATGCTGGGGGCTAACATGCTAGTTTTCAGTTTTTAGCATTAGCCAACTTTGGCTTGTGAATTACCATGTTCCCAGTTAGCATCATATAGGCTTGCTTGGCTGAGTTTTAATATTTCTTTAGCAATAAGTTCACTAAAAAATACAATAAATACTCAGTCCAATATGCTAGCACCCTAGCATTAGCATGTTAACACACTAAAGGAATGAAGAAAAAATTTGGCACGCTTTCAGTGGGACTAATGATTAATCACTAGTGTATAGTAATTTTTACTATATTTCTCCTACACAGCCTCACACCACTGGCATTTACCAGCCCTCCACCTCCACTATGAAGGGCTCTTTAACGGGGATCCTGCCGCTGTTGATGATCACACATTCGGTGTATGGCAGGTTCCTGTCGTTGGTGTCCTGAAGTTCAATGGTGTGAACCACAGACTGCAAAAGGAGACGCACAGAAGCAGGTTAGATACTTGATTTTAGTCACAGAGAATCAGACATTATCATCTTTAAAGTGAAAGTTGTGCCTCAGCCAACATGTTTCAAAAGGTACAGCTTTTAGTTTGAAGGTGAACCTTCTGGTTCTGGATTGCATCATGATTTTTCCAAGTTTTATTAACGCTCAGCTAGTCATTAGCGAGTATTTGCAGATGAATATGAAAAACTAAGAGCAACTGTGGCAGTCTCTATCCAGTGACAGCCAGAAACCTTTAGGAATCCTTGCCAGCCAGTCAGGAAATACTTCCCCAGTAATCACTGATTGTGTCACGTCCAATATGGTGGTCAACTCTTGAGCAATGTGCCATGACGTGCGGATTAAAACCCTCAGTAGCAGCAGCACAGCCCCACATACACTCCACCAGTTCCTGAAGACTGTCTCTTGTCTTTTTTTTTGACAAAAACTACAACAAGGTGTCATCATGTGAACAATTCAAGGTCCAGTGAGTGGAAAGGTTTGGCTCTTCTGGATACAGTTGGACTTTTTCCATCCATGTCTTGGTGTTAATGTTAACCGCAGTAGTCACAGATTTATGTCTGACTGTACACGAAAACTCAAGAGCCCGTTTCAACTTCAATACAGATAAATAAAAAAATCCTTCTCATTGCATGACTTAAAAAAATATTTTCTTTCCTACCTTCATCTACCCTGGGGCACATTCAATCTGATGATAGTGATGAGCGAAACCTGCTAAATTAAAAAGATACTGCACACCAAGCATGAGCTCCCATATGCTTGCCTAACAATTTCTATGGGTTTGATGGCAGTTTGCCATCATTTTCTCAGTCCTGTAGATTTCAGAAACCTAAATAATACTTTGCTGCCCTCTGCAGATTCCCTACACCTCAGTATACAGCTAACATCGAGATTAGCCCCAACCCTAACCTTTGCATGTTTGTACTCATCGCTCTTGTTGCCTTCACATCCCTCAAGCATGTACTTCCTGTGTGGGTGGAGTACCTGAATCTGTACAGGAAGCCAGTTTGCCTGTGGCAGACCTTTCAGGACAAATAGGCAGAGGACTGTGGATAAACTGCAAGTTTACTTGTTTGATAGTTTGTCTCTTTAGTAACTCGGCTCATCGGTCCTCAGTGAGCTGACTGGAAACCAGACTGGGCTGGACCGGAGCCAGAAATACATTACAAGCCAAAACAGACAAAAAACACAGCAGGAGGGGAGCCGCAGATGAGGACACACACAATATATGAACAAAGTAATGAGGGGAGAGGAAACAGGTGACAGACAGGAAGATACACAAGAGACAAAAACCCACCAAAGTAAAACAGGAAGTAACTGAACACAGAAACAGAAACGCA
>JAMQGT020008572.1:0-13520 GCA_024447675.2 Pterophyllum scalare
TTACATGAAACATGCAACGAAAAGAAGTTCCAGATAACAGTAAAAGATGAAAATGGGCAAGAAAACGCACAGACATTAGACAGAGGAAGATTGGGAAAGTGTTATGGACAATAAAATCTAAGTATTTAAGTCAAAATGAATATTTGAGAGAGAGAGAATGGTGCAGGAGTGCTTGATATCATCCGTCAAGCATGGTGGAGGAAATGTGATGATTTGAGGGTTTATGCCGTCCCAGGCAATAGGCATATCCCTCTACAACAGGGCAATGACCCAGAGCATATAGCTCCAAACCATCCAAGAACTTTTTAAAAAGAAGCAGCCAACTGCTATTCTGTCTTTAAAGGAGTGGGTAGTACACTCATCAGATCTGAACCCTATTGAACTTAATAGGTCTAATCTAGGTTGAGAGACACAGCTAGAATGACAAAGATTCACATGGCTGTGGTTGCTGCAAATGGGTGATTCTTTGTCAAAATTGTGTAATTAAAAAAAAGACAAAGTTCTGAACTTGTCACTACCCAGATTACACCACTTTCTGGGTGACCCCCAAACTTTTCAGCAGTACTGTGTTTTTGTTTTTTGTTTTTTTTAGTTTCTGAGACACAGTGAAGTTAAAAAAAACAACAACACATGCTGCCATATTTAACATAAATACCTGCTCATCTGAAGACCTTTCACTCCACATTGCCTGACATGTACCCTTGCTCTGTTTCCAGTCATTGTATGTGCTAACTCACCATCATCCTCTCTATGTTGACCTCCAGTTTCAACTGCTCCACTGTTTTACGAGCATCTGCAATCTTGGCCATGTTGTTAGACATCCTGCCCTCTCCCACTTGGATCAGCCAACCTGTAGCAAATTTAAAGACGAGACACAACACTATACATCACTAATAAAGAAATCTGGTTGTAGACAAGAAAACAAGATTACTCTTGTAAAGAGCGTGCACAGTGAGCATTGTCACAAGCTGTTAATGTGAGACATTATTGAAGGTATCTGAGGTACTGGTTAGAGTCTGTTTCAATTTGCTTGTTAATTCTGCTCCCTGGGTCTCAGCTGCAAGTGGAGCAGGGAGGGTCTCCAAGGAGGAGGGCAGGGGAGCAGAGGCAGAGCAGTCCTCCCAAGGGGGAGGCATCCGCTAGCTGTGATTGTAAATACACCTAACATTAATCTAACATTAATATCTTGCTTTTACAGAATATGTCATTAAGTGCAGCTTTAAAGTTGCTTTTCACATCTCTGGGTTTTCTTTATAAGCAGCTGCTGTTATGTTTCTGGGTTGAAAAGACTCATGCAAGAATCATCATATTGCTCCTCGGATAGGGGAGTAAATAAAAAGTCATCAACAAAAGACTTCTTTTTTTCTTTTTTTTTTGTAGAAATAATTTAATGGAAAATCTGTATAAATAATTTCTACATGCTGATATAACTCATTTAGCACACACCCAAATATATGTAGAAATATCTGGAATAGGCTGTTTCCATGCATCCATATAAAAGGAGATGATAAAGAAAGATGTGCAGTTATTCTGAATAGTTTCAAATATACTCACAACAGAGACCGACAGCAAATGTTTGGCTCCTGGAGTCAAAGTACACTTGTCCTCACCAGGGTCTGGCACAGCAACTTATAGCTCCAAATGAAGTGAGATGAATAGCAAAGATGAAAAGGGCAGCTTCACTAGGCTTCCACCTTCAAATAATTAGCGGGTGGATCTGCCTATGGGATGGGCTCAGTGCAGCAGTGCAACAGTTAAAGGCAACATGTGGTGTGACCTTCATTTCTGCAGTTCTTATCACTCACATGCCTGTGATAATACTGAAGATAGAAAGTTAAATGTATCTTTTTTTAAATAAAAAAAAAGAAAAAAAGAAATGTGATTAAAATCATTGCTTATTTAGAACAAAGCCTGTTTGATCATAATACCTCAAGAGAATAGGCATTTATTTTCCATGACTTTGCATGGTGTTCTTATGTGCAATTCATTCATAGCAAAATATCAGTTCTTGAATTCTTGGAATTATTGAGCGCATTAAATTGAGTTGCACTGGGATTGTTCTAAGACAGGATCACATTCATAAGAAAAGTATAATGTCAAAAATAGAAAACAAGGTTCTACAAACTTATATTTAAAATTCTCTTGTGTGCTTGTGTTTCAAGAAGGCATGCAAGAAAGAAAAATTGCTCATTAATCTCCAAATAAATATTTTAGGAGTCTTATTCTGTCTTACACAATGATACTTGAATATGTCCACCAGTAATTTTCCAAGTTCAGTGACAGTTTTTTGTCAAGGTGAGGATTGTCTCAGATAACAGAATTATTTCTCTTCAAGGTTGTCAGTCCTTCCGGTAGAGCTGACTATTATTCCACAGAGCAGCAGGGGGCAAAGTGGCAATGTGATGGAGTTAAATGTCAAATGCCTCATTAACATTTGTTTCCCTGTAGTAATTGGTCTCTCCTCATGCAAGATGCAGGCCTTTATTGTGGAAAGAACTCCTGCTTCACTTAACCTACCTCTGTCACCTAAAAAAGTATTTACAGTGATATGCAAAAGTCTCAAGCCACCCCTTATTTCTTTAGATTTTGTTAGGAAAATGAATATGTGCAACTATTTATTGAAATATGAAAACATAAGGAACATGTAAATATGATTTTATGCCTAAACTGAGTTTGTACAATTCTGATGAGTTTGAAAGTCAAGAATTTGGTATGACTGCCGTTATTCTTGAACCAAAAATTTCATTATTGGATTAATCACTCCAAAAAACCTGTTGCCAATGATTTTCAGTCTAGTTCTTGTGTAATTTGGCATACTTCAGCCTTTTCTCCCTGTTTCCCTTCCTTAAGAATGGCTTCTTGGCAGCCACTCTTCCACTGAGACCATTTCTATAGCTGGAACAGCTGAAGGGTCAGATGCATCTCTCAGGTCCTGTCAGGTCTGTGCTTGATTTGTTCCTATTTCTCGAGGACATTACTTTCAGATACTCTTCATCTATCATCGACAGTTTTTAGGCCTGCCACTTTTGTCCTCCACTTGTCCAGTTACCTCAAATTTTTTAAGGGCACACTGCAAACTATGGTGAGATATGCCAAGTTTTTGGAATCACCTCCAAGGTGCAAAATGTGTTATCTTTGGCATTTTTTATAGATTTAACCAAATGGGAACACACTGTGGGTTTTTTTTTTGCGACAGGTTGCTAACAAGAAAGTGCCTAAAGATGCAATTTAAAAGTGGTTGCCTTTTATATCCAGACATACTGTTCTGGTTCATCCCTTGAGTTTGGTGGCATTTTATGATTGACTGATTCATAGGTCAGCGATAAGTGGCTTAATAAACAAAAAAAATAATTCTTCTGAAAATAGTCAGGTACAAAGACTGGACTGAAAATAAAATAAAAGGCATCCAATGTCCAAAGAAAAACTTTGAGAGACATTCAGACCACTGGTCCAAGACCATAGTCCATGAATTGGGGACCACTCCAATTGTGGTGGAGGGGTTTGTGTGTAAAAGGGATCGCTGTTGTCCGGGGGCTTTTGCCCCTGGTAGGGTCTCCCAAGGCAGATTGGTCCTGGGTGATGGTCCACATGAAGAGCAATTCAGACGACTCTTATGGAAGAGTCATCAGCGGAAAAGTTTACCCTGCCCAGGATAGGGTTACTGGGGCACCACCCTGGAGCCAGGCTTGGGGAGGGTTCTCGAGGGAGAGCACCAGGTGGCTGGGACCACCACCTGCAGGAGGTGCTGTAGGGGTCAGGTACCGTGTGTATTAGGCAGCAGCCAAGGATGGAAGCCCTGGCAATGGGGACATGGAATGCCACCTCTGTGGTGGGGAAGGAGCCTGACCTAGTGCGTGAGGTTATGAGATACCAGCTAGAAGTAGTGGACTTGGATTCTGGAACCAGTCTCCTAGAGAGGGGCTATACTCTGGAGTCTGGAGTTGCCCTCGGTGAGAGGCGGTAGGCTGGGGTGGGTATCCTTGTATCCCCTTGGCTTGCTGTCTGTACATCAGAGTTTTTACCAGTGGACTAGAGGCTTGTGTCCCTGCTCCTTTGGGCCAAGGAACAGATCCTGACTGGATGGATTGAAATTAGCTTTTTGAAGGGTGGCTGGCCTCTCCCTTAGAGATAGGGTGAAGAGTCATTCATTTGAGAGGGGCTCAGAGTAGAGACGCTACTCCTCTACATTGAAATAAGCCACTTGAGGTGGTTTGGACAGCTGACTAGGATGCCTCCTGGGCACCTCCTGGGGAAGGTGGTAAGGTGTCCTACTGGGAGAAGGTCCCGGGGTAGACCCAGGACACACTGGGGAGATTAAATCTATCAGCTGGCCTGGGAAACCCAGATAAGCTGGAGGAGATGGGTTGGGGAGAGTCCTGGTTTCTCTGTTGGGGAGAAGTCCTAGTTTCTCTGCTTAAGCTGCTGACCACCGCAACCCAGCTCTGTATAAGGGGATGAAAATGGATGGATGGATGGAAGAAAGTCTGACTCCTTGTTAGCAAAATATAAATAAATGAGGGGTGGGCCAAGACTTTTGCACAGTACAATAGTTCTATAATTTAATCAGATTCTGTGGTGCTTTTTATGAACTTAGAGACTACATTTGTAAACACAAAGCCATCTGTCCAGGCAGCAGACCAACATGACCCTTCTCATGTTTTGTTCATATATGCTACACAGCAGGCTGAATAAAACCAGAGCGGAGATCCAAACATCCTGTTAAAAAATATGTTTTTAATCTTATCTACAGTCAATATTTATTATGTGTTTTGCCATAGAAAGAAAAGTATTCACTGCCACTAAGTAAACACAGCGAGTACTGTAAACATATGTAACCCAGAATAATTTCTAAAAAAAGACCCACTTCTTTTGGATGTCATGCATGATGTATTTTGCCATATCATACTGAAAACAAACCAGTTTTTCTAGTTTGTCGTTGCTGCTGTATGTGTGACAGGAAAAAGCCAACAACAGTTTCATAACCATCATTTACAGTTTTAGAAATTAACTTGTTTTCTGTTCTCATTTATTTTTTCTTTTTTTTTTTTGACTGAAAATGTACAAAAAAAAATAATTATGATAGATTGCCAATTGCCCTGACTTTTGGTGTCTTCCTTATTCAATTACCAGTTTGTGGTCCTATACTTGTTTAGGATCAATCTCTGTTTTCTATCTCTGACATTTCTGCAAATTTATAATCTCTGTTTAGGGCCAGACGACTCTCTTATCTGCTTTGGCTTTTAGTTTCTTCTATCCAGAGTTTCAGATAGGTTTCTTTGCATTGTATTATAATTTGGTTTACTCTGATTGGTGTTTGGAAAGCAGTGTTGTTGTGATACTGGGCAGGGTGTGTTTGAGAGGAGACAGTTAGTCTCAGTACCAGCTGACATAGTGGACTCTTTACTGGGCTCATGTCTTGGGTGTGGAGGGCCTCGGAAAAGAAGATGTCTTGTGGGCTGGATTCAAGACGATTAAAAATTTTTGCTCTCTTTTGGATGTTAACTGTCAGTCTGTATCTGCTTAATTCTGTTCAACAGGCATTTGTTGGTGTTTTTCTGTGCACATGTAAACTGTATCTGCAGAATACTGAGGTTTATCCCAGCAGGTATAACTCTGATGACTGAGTGGATCCCAGACTTTACTAACATACAGCACAATGGGCAGGATGACACTATCAAATAGTTTAAGTCAGGTTTTAATTGAAATTTAGAAATGATAAAATTATAGATTTTTTTTTTGTTATTGCATTTAGAGCTCTGTTTCTTTTTCCTGAGGTTATGGTTTTACCAAGTATAGGTACAGGTAGGTAAACATCTCTAAATAATTTTAAATAAATCATTCCATCATTGGCAAAATTATCTGCGAGTGGCATATATTTCAAATCACTGCCAAATACAGCCTAAATGGCAAAAAGAAACAAGTCTACCAGTAATAATGAGAAATCCTAAATATCTTCACAGGATCCACACATATCTTAATCAGAAAGAACATGTGCAGATTTTACCTTCATGGGAGATGAGCCAGTGAAACGTCCATTATGAAAACTAGAGAAAACCCGTACTGAAAAACTGTCACTTTCTGATCCCATTACAAATTCTACTTGAATATAATGAAAAGATCTCTGTCTGAAAATTAAAATTAAACCAGAAAAGTGGACATAACCCTAATCACACACAAATAAATCCACAAAGAAATACACCCAATTGCCACTTTTATGGTTACTTGATTACAAAATTAAACAGTTAAAAAAAATGATTTATTAATTTATTGCAAACTTACTCTGATGAGCCACATGCAGCCCACCAGGGGACCCAGGTTTTGAGAAACAATGCAGTGGACAGTGAGGGGAAGGTTTTTGTTAGTTTAATACAAAAAATATTGATTGGGGTGGCTTTAAATGTACATAAAGCTTGCTTATACAATGACTGGACACCTTGCTAGTACTGGGCTGGAACCTGCTCCCCGCCCCGCCCCCCCTTGCCTTCAGAGCTGCTTTAATTCTTTGTGGCATAGATTCAGCAAGGTGCTCACGCTGTATTCAATGATTTGATTATTTATGGTGAACTAGTATTTGTTTCCTCACAACTGGGGCATTTTTGGAAAAATCATAACACTATTATTATGAAAGGATAAGAGGAAAGGAATGGATTTATTCTTATTATTTAATGCCAGGGCCCAATTCTGATACTATTTTTCCACTTTGTCTAGCAGTTGCTGCATCCCCCATTCAAGTGGAGACAGTAGGACCAGGTCATCAGCATAAAACCGAGATTTCAACTCTCTATCTTGTCCAGGCCAGTTACATTAAACAAAACAAAACAAACAAACAAGTTAAATAAAGTCGGATAAATCCCAGTCCTGACGAACTCCTCGTTTCTATTTGAAGAATTCCGTTTGTCTCCAAATTTTACAGCACAACAGTTTTTACAACTATTTACCACGACCGCACTGTACAACTGTGAAACAGAGCCCTTTATGCTAAAGGGAGCTGAAAGAAGAAGTCAATTAGTCAAATACCTTATCATTTTTATTGGCTGTGCTTGTTTGTTCGTTAAAGTATGAAGGGCATGTATTATTTTGGGTTACACGAACTTGATAAATTAATAGAGAATTATATGAACCTAGCTAGTTGTGTGGCAAACAACTTCTGTACTAAACTTGTTGTTTGTGCCTAGTGCTTTTGCCCAGTTATGGGGGGGTGGGTTGGACTGACATTTTATATATATTATTTTTCATTCTACTGACACAAGGCCATCTTTGCATCGAACCTGCATGAAACCACCAGGTAGTCTGCTTAATTATGGAAATTCAGCCGCCTGTAGGGTGGTACATTATTATTACTGTGGTGGGCGTGTACGAACACTTCGCTGCTAGCTAGAATGACAAATAAGGTTTATGGCTACAGTAAGCTAAAAAAAATTTCTTCGTTCTGGCTGACTGTGGCTAGGTAGCATAAACTCTAATGAGGTTTAGATGAAAATAAACCGTTTTGAGACTCTTTTACAAACCCAGTCCTGCATTCTAGCAAGCTAGTTAATCCTTAAATTACCAAAAGCTTTGGCATACCGGACTGAGACTAACGGGCAACAGCGGTGATTCAGCGTGCTAGCTAGTGAGAAAAATCTTGAGAGCCTCCACATCCAGTCTAACATCCATTGATGTTAGCGTATGAGTATCGCTTTCGCATTTTCGCCAGCGTTGTTAATCGCCGGGTTTCTATCTACCAAGATGTACGGGATGTCGGGATGACAGGAAGATGGCAAACGGCGTTGGAAGTGAGTAACGTCAGAAAATAGCAAATGTCATGACATGCTACCCGTTAGCGGTGTGCGTGTCGTACTTGAATCTTATCGCCTCTAACTTCTCTTCGCTCCCTGCGCGGCAGCAGCCTGCACGGATTATTGGTTGTCATCACGAGTTGACGGCTCTATTTACACTAGCGGTGGTTACTGTTTGCTATCAACTATAGAAAAGACACTCTTTGTGTGAACAGTTACATGCCCAAAGTGCCGGTACTTGTGGTTAGCTCGGTCATAATGGTAAAAAAAAAAAAAAAGAAATGAAAAGAAGAAGAAAAAGAAAACGAAAAGAGCCAGGCCGGAGAACTACAGCAGAACACAGTCTGTATTAAAAAATACACTGCATAAAGTGTGTATTATGCTTCGTCCACGTCTGCAGAACACAAGCTGCTCGTCATTGGACCAACAGAACCATGGTCAGTGAGGGAGAAGCTGTGTTTGGCCACATCTGTCATGAAGAGTGGAGACCAGAACTGGTAATGCATTGCCTCTTTCATCTGGTTTCATTATGTGCACAGTAGTGTGTATAGTCATAGTCTCACGCAATCACAAATGTAGTTAGTTACACATTTATCCTGTCCCTTATGATTTGCTTTTAAGATAAGTTAGTATAACTGCGTATTTAAAAGGAGGGCTGTGGTGCTTACCTACAGTACATAGTGACATGCAAATAGGATGAATTAACCATGGTTAGCCATGTAGTTCTTAATTTGTGTTAAATTGGCATACTTTGCATGATGCAGCCCAGTGCACCCTGGCTCTAATTGAGCATCATTTTTGCATGAATTAACAAATAAAAGACCAATTATAAATACCAAAAAAACAAACAAAACAGATTTAATAGATTTTTTCCCACAAATATAACTATAATAAACCAGGGCATAAATAGAGCATTGTTTAGGTCTTAAAGTCTTAAGTGTATTTATCTCAGGCCATCTTACACTTCTTTTCAGGGTATCGGTCAGTCGAGCCATCAAACCATTTGCAGAACCTGGGCGGCCACCTGACTGGTTTTCTCAAAAGGTATGACCAAATTTGAGCTTACCTGTAGAACCTCCATCATCCTATCATAGAGCAGAAGGCAGGGTACACCCTGGACAGGATGACAGACTGCTTTCAGAGCATGAAAAACTTAATCCATGATCTTCGCTGTAGGTTTCACTCACTATATTTGAGCATGTCACAAAGTTTTTCTTCATTCTCTTTTGGATCTTCACAGCACTGTGCCTCCAAATACTCAGAGCTCCTGGAAGCAACGGAGGCCCCAAAGTGAGCACATCAACAACTTTAACTTCTAACATGCTTGTGTTAGGCTGTTTGACACATGCATCAAGTGCGTATGTAGCGCTAAGAGCTGATCCTTTTGTTACCCTCAGGCGGAAGCGTGGTGAGAAAGGTGAGGTGGTGGAGACAGTGGAGGATGTGATAGTTCGCAGGCTGACGGCTGAGAGGGTCGAGGAGCTAAACAAGCTGATCAAAGAAACACAGGAGAAGCATCGGTAACCAGCATGAGCACATTATTCATAAAAAACAAAACAAAAACCAAAACAACAAATATCTCAAACTGCTGACATATTGCTGTTTTCTTAGGAAGCTGAAGAGAGAGGCTGAACTGATTCAAGCAGGACATCTGGATTCCAAACTGAAAGAGCTATGGGAGGAAATTCTGCAGTAAGAGGCAACAAATCTATCAGCCCTGTTTTTACAATCACGCATGTCTGTTTCTTATGTAAGCCTTAAACATTAGACACTCTGTAATAATAAGGAAAACATTTTTTTGTGTATCTGTTAGGAAGAAGAAAGTGGAGGAGGAGGAAGCAGAGTTGAAAAGAAAAAACACAGACGCTGCTTATCAAGGTATCTCCTTCAATTTTAGGGGACACATCCACAAAGAATTATTTCTCAGTAATTACACTGATGCGCCACAAATAGTATAAAAACAACTGGGATTAAGTAAAAATTTTCATTTGCTTTATACATAAGTTATTAACCCTCAAGTGAAGGTCTAGTATTTCTTTATATTTTACTAGGGAAATGGGAAAGAGGTACAGTTTGTACAGAGTTTCCACAAGTCTAACAACCTTGAACGTCAGTATTTGGTGTGACCACCCTTATTCTTCAGCACAGCCTGAACTCTCTGAAGCAGTTTTCTTGTAATTTTTTTAAGTAGTCTCCAGGAATAGTTCTCCAGGCTTCTTGAAGGACATTCAAAGCTCTTCTTTGGATGTTGGCTGCCTTTTGTTCCATTCTTTGTCAAGATGATCCCACACTGCTTCAATAATGTTGAGATCCGAGCTCTGGGGAGGTGAAACCAATAGATTTCCATTGTGTTTTTTTCTATCCAGGTATGCGTTTGCTTATTGCATTGGGAGTGTGTTTGGGATCATGTCATGCTTAAAAATGAAACCATTGTCAATCAGATGCTTTCCAGATGGTATTGCGTGGTCGATCAAAATCCAGCTCCAGGTGATCACCTGTCCAAGAAGTGTCAACATTTTTGACACTTAAGTTGAACTAACTGGACAACCACAATAGAGGGCAAAATGTTGAAAAGAAATTTGATCATCAGCTTTGCTTTTGTATGACTCATAAGAAAATGCTCTGTATGTTGCCCGTCCCTCTTTCAGCCAGACAGGTGGCAAAGAACACACCCAAGCGGATGCCCAGTGTCACCATGCATTCCTCAGGCTGTAGCTCCCCAAGCCAGGAGTTCTCCCAGGTGACCCACTCGACTGCTTGACACTGGATCTTACATCTACAAAGAATGTAAGTGTCTGAAAAGTCAGTTATTTATGATAATGCCTCACTTTTCAGTAATCTTGCCTCCTTTTCAGACATTGAAAAGTGTCTGTTGGTATTTAAAAGTGGTGTAATGATTCTGTAAATACATTGTTTTCATTCATACCTTGTTTTTTTAAGGGGGTAATGGATAAGAAAAAACAATGGGTAAACTGGTAAATTATTTTTTACCCCAGGCATTATCACTTGATCACGATTGGGTCGTAGACTAAAAATAAACTTTATTATTTTGATGTTTCCAAGTCAATCTTCACATGAAGGATCTTTAAACATTACAGCTTTCTCCAGGCTTTACATCTTTAAACCAGGAACTAACAGCTCCAAGTGGTTGTTGCCTACTCTTTCTTAATCACTACTGCCATAGACAGATTATTATATGCATGGGAACACAAGCTAGCTTCCATAGCATGTGCAACCTTTTATTTGCTGTTTCGACATGTTAGATTATTGCTATCCTGTTATGTTCTATGCATCTCATGTACAGCACAATGTATACACTTTAAGGAGTCAAACACACATGCTTACTTTTAAATAAAAGCACAGTGAGAAAAATACTGCCTAAAGCACTGACTTTCTTCTGGTATTCTTTAGAGAAAAGTCACTAATGAAGTTGTTAGCCTCCAGACAGTTCAGATTCAATAGCCTTGAGTGACAGGCTATTTAGGTGTTTTTCTTTTTTGCCTAATTAGTTTGGAACATCCTGAACATTGCAGCAGTATCAGTCCCTGTGGCAGTCACAGACAGGAAGTCTGAAATATGTGTCAAAGGTTGACTGTAATCCACGTTCAAGCAACTTTTGCCTCCAGAGGAAATGTCAGAGGGCATCAGCTAGCATTTGTTCATTGTCCATTATTGCTAGTGCTGTTGCACCATCACCCATTTCAAAGCTCTGCTATGAATCTGAGCTAGCAGCATTAAGTGACCAGAGACCATAGAAAGTTATTACAGGTGAAATATTTGTTGGCTATGTGAAGAGTAGGGGTCCCAAGATAGACCTTCTCAAATTCCAGGTGAGCAACTGAAGCGACGACCTATGAGGGCACAGGATAATGTTGTGTTACGACCCAGCTCGAAAGCCGCAACATAAAGTGGAGACTGACACCAGAGCTTTCAGAACAAATGGGTTTTATTGTGTATCCTGTGGTAAGCACTGCTAAAACCATTGCAACCAAGCAAGGAGAAGAGCAAAAGTGGGCGTAAGAGTTGACTGACATGGTCTGGTAGTAAATAGATTAGAGCAGTGGTTCCCAAAGTGTGGGCTGTAGGTACTGCAGGGGGGCCGCAATAATAATAGAAATTCAGTTTGAAATTACTCACAAGTATGTATATTTACATCTTTAGATAAATGTGTTTATTCATATAAAAGTGAATTAAAACTGTTAATAGGAGGTGGTTAATTTGTGATATTACTCATTACTCTGATTTAAATTTATTGCTCTTGTATTGAAATTCATGTCCCAGTGGCAGGTGGGTCACATATTGTTAATAGCACTTTACATATGACTGGGTGGTATTAGCAATTTTTAGCCAACACCCTGTGTTATTATTATTATTATTTTTTTTTTTGTCAAATTCTCAAGGAAAGGCATCACTTTCTCTTTTATTTTGATGAGAGTGAAGTCAGGCTTCTAGCCAGGAAAATTTCACAGACTGGGGGAGGGGGACCCCATGGGAGTTTTTGGTTTTTAGGTGGGCTGCAGCACTCTTGACTTTGGGAACCACTGGATTAGAGGGTAACCTTGAAAGTTTCCAAAGATTTTCTATTATGACTGAGGTCTGGAGACTGGCTAGGCCACTCCATGACCTTAATGTGCTTCTTCTTTAGCCACTCCTTTGTTGCCTTGGTGGTATGTTTTGGGTCATTGTCATGCTGGAAGATGCATCCATGAACTATCTTCAGTGGTCTGGCTGATGGAAAGACGTTCTCTTCCAAGATTTTAAAGTACATGGCCCCATCCATTGGCCATATTCCATCATCCTGTGCCCTTAGCAGATAAACACCCCCAAAGCATAATGTTTCCACCTCCGTGCTTCATTGTGTTCTTTGAGTCATACTCAGCATTTCTCTTGCCCCAAACATAGCCGGTCGAGTTGATGCCAAAGAGCTTGAGTTTTGGGTCATCTGACCACAGCATTTCCTTCCAAGGCTTCTCTGAATTATTTAGATGTTCACTGGAAAACCTAAGACAGGCCTGTATATGTTCCTTCTTGAGCAGGGGCACCTTGTGGGTGCTGCAAGATTTCAGTCCATTACAGCATAGTGTGTTATCAATGGTATTCTTGGTGACTGTGGTCGAAACTACCTTCATATCATTAACAAGCTCCTTCTGTGTAGTTTTGGGCTTTCTTATGATCATCCTCACCCCATGAGGCAAATAATTGCACCAAACAGTTGTCACCTCTTCACCAAGCTTCTTGCTGGTGGTCTTGTAGCCCATTCTAGCCTTGTTATACTTATTTCACTCAATGACATGCAAGTCAATTTATAACTTTCATGGAACTAGTGGTTTAAGCAATATGAAAAGTTAAAGGTATGCATAGCATAACCATATTGCTCACTCAAGTAGACAGTGGAGCTTAAATCATGCTCAGGTGGTACTAAAGGGCCCAAAGTGTGTCGAGAAAATATCTGCCACACTGTTACTATCACGGTCTGTGACAGTAGACTGTGAGGTGCGTGGGCGAGAGGCAGACAGGCTGAACAGAACAAGAGCCTTTATTTAGGGCTGGAACATGAACATAACTTACAGAAGAACTCAAATTATAGAAAGACCTAAACCGGGAAGACACTAAACTCGGGCTGCTGGAGCTCAGGAATACAGGGACGAGGACAGGAACAATCACAGAGACTCCAACAAGGGGAGACTGAGACAATAAACACACAGAAGGATACACAAATACCTAACTGAACGAGCTAACCAT